>JAGDQP010003226.1:0-76586 GCA_022664845.1 Lepisma saccharinum
TTATATCCTGATTTACATGTTTAAAATACTTTGTAACTGTTCTATTTTTATTGCTTTCTATTTCCTTTATCACAACCCCATTCCTTCAGTTTATTTAACGTTTATCTCTCTCCTTATTTTTCACTGCTTCTCTGATCTTTCAGTATCTTGTTAAATGGCGTTTCAGTCTGGTAAAAATAAGCGTGTCATCTAAGAATTAGTGATGATGATGATGATGGGTGTTCTGCCTGAAGGCAGGTACTGACTAGGTCTCTGGGCAAGGTGAACCAATGGTGGTTTGCCATTGCCTTCCATAGGATGCAGGTGAAGTCTTAAGGACAGGACCTACAGCTCAACGTGGGCTCCCAGCTACTTGTGTCCCCACCTGGACCCGGGGCCACTTGATTACAAGGCGGCGAGCGTTACCACTGGCCGAAAGAGAACAGTAAAAAAACGTTGAAATTCCTTACAGGTATCCGGCAGAATTAGATAATAACAATGTATGAATTTGAATTTTTATTTAGGACCTTTAGGCATCTAAGGCTCAGGCCGGGATAGAGGAGAGGGAAGGTGTCGTCCAGGGCCTATGTTGAAGGTGCCATCCCGGCATTTGCCTAGTGTGACTGAGGAAAAACCCGGGTAAAACCTCATTCAGAGATGGTTGGTCGCTGGGATCGAACCCACCACCTCCCGACGCTCTGCCATTGAGCTACGGCAGCTCGGTAACAATGTAGTAAAAGGATTGATATAGACTAGAGATGAGTAAAAGGCAAAACGTACTTTGTGCCGGTAGTGATATATGAGTTGGAAACATGATCATGAAAGTGACAGACGTAAGTAAAGTATAGACTGTAGAAATTGGAATTCTGAGGAGTATGTTGAATATCTGTAGAAGTGATAAGGATCAGATATTTAGAAATAACGGAGAGACAAGGAGTAGAAAGACTCCAAGACACGTAGATTCTTCAAGTGGTATGGAGACGTTAAAGCATGAAGGCAGGCTACCAGGCAAGGTATTAGAGTGGAAAATACCTGGGCGAAGGAAGTGGTGGACGCAGGTTTGTTATTTTTGGTTATTTTTTGTTCAATAAAGTTTCTAAAAAGGAAACCACATTTTGTTTTCAAATTACCTCAGTCTGTATTAAGAGCGCGAGTTTAGTTTTGATTTACCTCTTTGGCAATCTTGACAGTGTGTGAATCAGACTTTGGGATAATACGGGATGATAATATAGTGTGCTTGGATTCATGGGTGTAAGTGTCTAGAAAATGAAAAATAAGGTTAAAAGTTTTTTTCATCTCTGATATGATCTTCAACTCCAATTTTTGAAGTTTCTTTTTGTCATATCAATGTTTTGAACGCACTGCCTGAAGAATGTAACTTCTGAAACTGGTGAGTGAATTGCCCACATTTTTTGGAGGGACTGTGATTCAGTATTGGGATAATACCAGTTTTTGGCATTTTAGGATAATTAGGTAATTAAAGACTTGGAAGTATATGAAGTGCCATTTTTGTGAAAATTTGTTTTTACAGTAATAACGTTAGACTATAACATTGTTAAGAATCAAAGTCCAAACTCATTGCTTCTTCTATTGGGTGAGACGTGTTGTTTTATACAGAAAAAAAAAAACTGATTTCTTTCGTAAGTAGGAAAATTGTACTTAGTGTCTTATTTACTTCCAAGTCTACAATTTAGCGTACAGATTCTTGTATCTGACCTGTGCTTTTTATAAGCTTTCGTTGATCGATTTTCTTAATGATTAGTGCCAATCGTGTAATATCTTTTTGCTACTCTCATTTTTAGTACGGTAAGCTTAACGAAATTAAAATTTCTTGGTTACGATCATGTTTTTTGCAAATGTAATTGGTAGGCTTGAAGAAATAAAATTGTGAATAAATTGGTCTTGTTGCTGTAAGAATAACTAGATTTGAAGAGTATGTGTTATGGTACCAGTATCATAATTTAAAAAGTCTCGCTCTTAATATGGACAGAGGAAATTTCAACAAAAGTTGCTTTCCTTTTTTAGTTACTTTATTGAAAATAAATAAACAGTAGCAAAACTGCACAACAGTATAGTAAACTAGTAGATGATCTAGCATTGCTTATCCATTATATAATTCTGGCTACACAAATTTATCAGAACAAATACACACTAACGTGGTTTCTTGTATACATCTTTTAATTCTTTTACGTGTATTGTGAGATGATTCAGTTGGTAACCGAAACGTTAGTGTCATTGTGATGGCTCTACGCGTTACTGAAGAAAGGAATTATATATTTAAGTAGCATTTTAAACCTAATTTAACCACAAGAATATGCAAGCAAGAGGCAGAAATTAAAAATCTCATAGTTATGTACTTCTGAGACACAGGAGCCTTGGTGGCTCAGTGGTAGAGCGCTCACCTCTGGTGGTGGTTTTCTCGGGGTTCTCCCGTTTCCTCCCACTTTCTTCATTCCACCAGTTCTCCCATCATCATCTGCCTGAGCCAAAGTTGTCTAAAGACCTTAAATAAAATGAAAATTCTAAGAAACAGGATGGTTTACGCAAAATAAAACTAGCAAAAGTCATGAAGTTGAGCGTTACAAAAAGAGATTCGAGGATTTGCAATAACATACGAGAAATTTCGAGGACATAATGTAACGTAATGTACAGACCTTAGTATACAGGGCCTTGTACAGCCCATGTTAAGATGTTTGATTTGATTTGATTTATTGTCTAGTCACTAACAAAACTAAGGGGCAGTTCTACAATCGACCGCTAAACTTCTAGTCAGCGCTAAGTTGAGGCCAAGTCTGATTTTGGCCAAAGAGAGTACGCAAAATGAGAGTTAGCCCCAACTTCGCGCTGACTAAAAGTTTAGTCGTCGATTGTAGAACTAACCCTAGTCTCATATTTAAGTGACATAGGTGACATTCGACATGATGCACAGATGGTGGTTTGCCATTGCCATCCATCAGATGAAAATGTCCTAAGAACGGG
This sequence comes from Lepisma saccharinum, assembly GCA_022664845.1. NCBI lineage: Eukaryota > Metazoa > Arthropoda > Insecta > Zygentoma > Lepismatidae > Lepisma > Lepisma saccharinum. The sequence goes on from JAGDQP010003226.1 coordinate 2,959, forward strand.
ACGTACATCTTAACGTGGGCTCCGAACCACTTATGTCCCCAACCGGAATCGAACCCGGATCCCCTTGATTACAAGGCAGCGAGCGTTACCACTCATCCATAGTGGACATGTAATACTTCGTTCTACTTTCAGGCAGTCCTCCATTGCTGTGTTTCATATACCTGTGCATACACCTGTTTGTTTACCTGGATAGCCCATAAATACAGAGAGCAGTAAGAGGGATTTTGTGTTCGTTGACACTAGGTTCCATGTAGGTACGCGAAGTAGCGCTAAACGGACATGAATTATTCAGCTTAGCTGACAAAACCAGAGATTGGTTTCTTGGTACCTGTTGATTATGTGGGAAAGTGTATGTATGTACTATGTATGAGTAACTGAACTTGACAATTCTAGCTTTTAATGACTATTGTTTTGTCTGGCGTGTTATTTTCTTTTAAACTTAAGATGCTTTATGATTTTGTTTCTCAGGTTTACTACTGAGTTCAAACTGGAGGTGATTCATTATGCTGAAAAGCACGGGAATTTTCCAACGGAGCGTGCTTATGGTGTTCCTGAACATACTATCAGACGCTGGAGAAATGAGAAGCGATGTTTTCAAACTGGGAAGCGAATGACACTTGGTTTAAGTTCGAAAAAGCTTGCACAATTTCTGGAAACTGATGCCCAGTTTGTGAAGTAAGTGTTAAAATTAGATAGTTTAAAATTCAGGAGATAAAGACATGAAAATATGCAACTGTAAGGTAAAGCTATAATCTTCTTTTGTCGAAAAATATTGAACTGTAGTGTGTACCCGTGTGTTACGATAAAGAAAAATCTTGCATGTGCAATGTTTTCACTTGCTTGCTACTGTCGTATTCCTTCAGCGTGTAAGAACTTATGTAATAATGTTTCGCATAGAGTGCGTCTTTTATTTTATCCATCAAACAAAATAACAGAATTGAAGTGATTTTGACTTTGGCTCTGATATGCTTAGTTCTTACGTTTGTCTAGATTGATTTTTTATTTTTCATTGCCTGCTACCAATAAAAAAAAAGGGACCTTCATCATATTTTGTACATATCGTTGTTTCGAACTGTAACCTGAAGTAATACCAATAAATTAACAAAAAGTTATAATGAAGGCTGACGTAAGACACTCCACGTTACGCTAGTCTGACTCGTGAGTATAAAATTGGGCTATAATTCGATTTATCTTGTGTTCATCTCCCCGCTCTTGCGGTGATACGTCTTAGCGACAGTGCACCCGTTGCATCTCAATTCAGGCAGTACAAGAAAAGAAAAGTGCACTAATCATAGACTTTGGTATTTGTGTTTCTATGAGCTCTTTATGGAAATTAAACGCGACCCTTATTTTTCATTGTTGATAATTATTGAAGCTCAGAACGTGGCGTGATGTACTACTTTTGAAAAATCTTATCTTAGCAACTAATTAACATGAAGATAGACCATTCTTTTTCTTACATAATAAATATTTGTGTGTAGTTTGTGGTGTTCAAATATTACTCCCATGTCAGTTTTACAGAGTGTACGGAAATTCTAACAGCTTTGAAGAAGGAATCGAAAATTCCGATTTTTTTTTTACTCTCTTCCGTTACAAAGTACGTACTTGTTGTTTCCAGCTTGGAGTAACCAGTTTGAGTGACCGCAAAGTTTCCTTTAAGGTTAATGTAAAGCAACTATCCCCAACAAAAGATCTCCGCAGCACTATCTCCGTATATGTCTAATGTACTTTTATCGTTGCACGAAATTTCCTTGCTGCTTCTACAAATTCAAGCCTAGAGACTTTTACCTTTCAGGGAAGAAAGTTCATAACCAATTCAAGAGTTTGATTAGTGTCGATTTTTTATTTTCGTTTCTGTTCATTTTTTAAAGAACTTGCATTGTTATAAGTTTCGATATTCACAAAAACAATCAAGTGATTTCAACAATAAAGAAAAACGAAAATAAAAGCTCTGGCATTGATCGAACTCTTGAATTAGTTATGAACTTTCTTCCCTGAAATTTAGAACTCTGTAGGCTTGAATGTGTAGGAGCAGCATTGAAATTTCGTGCAACGATAAAAATACAGTAGACATATACGGAGGTAGTGCTGCCATCTTTTTTTTTTTTTTTTGTTGAGATCGTTGCTTTACATTAACTTTAAAAGGCGATAAGCTTCTTCCGTAAAATTTAGTAGTTCCAGAAATATCTCGCAAACTCAATATTTTTCAGGAAAAGTTTAACCGTAAAATCTAAACCAATGCCTTGTCGATTACTTACAAAACTGGTTAATTTTTAAAAACACAGAAGGTTCTCAAGTGTATTGAAAAATCAATTTTTTGAGGATGCATTTTTCTGAGAAAATGGTATCCAAATATGGCAAACTTTAAGAACAGCCATGTTTTCATTGCTGTTACAGTGAAAGTAACAGTACTGAGAAGTCGAGTACGTTACCCCTACACCATTTTGCCCGCTTGAAAGTAACAGTTCCAACCTCTTTATGGAATTGTTGTGAATTGTCCTAGAAATGGTTACTCAAAGTGGAAGACAACACGAAAAGAAAGTACTTCGTTCATCTTCTGCCAAACTGAGACAAGGGTGCCATCTATTTACTCTTTGAATGGTCTTTTTAACAGCTTATTATGCAAGAAGAGAATATGCGTAGTCCGTCTATTACAAGCAAATCTTTATGTGATGTGCAGGTTCACGTAATGTTAATAATTGACTTCTAAACTGCTCTCGCTCTCCTGTAAAAGCAATAAAATGGACAAAACGCCTTCTTTCCCTGTGGTCTTTAGTTATAAACAACAAGTACGCACTTTGTTACAGAAGAGGGTAAAAAAAAAACAGAAATCCTGGATTTTTTAATTTTTTTCTTCAAGTTGTGAGAATTTCTGGACGGGTCTCTTAAATTTCTATAAAGAGTTCATAAAAAAAAATGTACAACTTGACCGGTACCTGCTCTGCCTGGATTGAGATAGAACGCGTCATCAAAGTACTGGAATTTTTCTTGATCTGTTGGAGACGTGCCTTTGAAATGAAAGGTAAGTAAGTACTTGAGCAAATTAAATAAATTATGTTGTGCTTGTAAATGATCTTGAATCGAAAGATAGATTCTTATTTTGCATGTATTTGTGTAATAATCAGGGCCCGGATTTTGATGTTCAAAAATGTATGAAATTACCAAAAAAATTCCAATAAACTTACAAAATAATATAAAAATACTTGAACATTTCCACTAAACCTTAATAATACATATTATTAATATTATGCTCAATTTTATAATCTCAGTGTCCACTTCAGTTATGTATATAGGATCTCTAGAGAGAGTACCTACTGTTATTAAGTCATTAAATATTAATGTATTTGTACAAAAGCATATAAATAAATCAGTACAGGTAGTTTAGTGGGACGCAAACGTTAAATTTCAATTAAATAGTTATTTACCTCAAAAGTATATATAGGGTAAAATTATGATAAAGGGATTACTTATAGCTTGTTATCCTATAGGTGAACATACCCACACACTAACATAATAAGTACAGGAACCTTGAATATTTCGGTGATTTCCCCTTCTTCTTGCTACACACACACACACGTGAGTAGAATAAAGACTACGACGACAGTGGCGCCACGTAGCGGACAACGCATCGAGAACAGTTGACTGTTATATAGCGCATGGATCTGCGGAGCGTGGAAAAATTGGCAACTGTACAGCGTGTAAGTTCGGGAGGGAATTGTGGAAGGAAAAGTGTTGAAAATGCAGAGCAGACTGGTATTTTAGCGTTATTGAATATTAATACCGAAATATTGAAAAAAACTATGTAAATATTAGTATTGTGTACGTGTGTGCGTTTATTTTTCTACGGAACAAATAAGCTCTTAAGTATTTTCGTTAGCTTTTATCGTAAATTTACCTTAAATTGCCCTTCCGGCTTTCCTCTGTATTAGTGATATATATATACTTTTTTGTTGTACTAGTAGTAGTAGTTTCGACGAAACCAATTTTCAGATATTTGACGAAGATAAGAGTCTTAAATTTAACTAGTTACATTGCAAAACATGTCTGTGCGCTCTTCCTTCTTTTTCACTGAATTTGTATCCTTCCCTCTCTTTATTACATTTCAGCTACGTCAGTACTGTTTGCGGGAATGCTACAACACAGAATTGACTGTAACAAGATGACAATAAATATCGCTACTGAGTTAGGCCTTCTGCGCGTTGATTGTATAACATATGTAATTGTTTATTTCTACGTTGTGTGTATTCTAATAGATGACTTTTAAATTTTATGATATTTCGCTTTTTAATATTATTATTAATATTTATTTCAGGCTAAAGGTTCCAGAAAGTTATAAACCGTTCAACACGAAATATTTTTACTGTGATGTCTGCAGAAGTGCGTTTCCAGATGAAGTGGGACTAAAGACTCATCGTGCTGAGAAGCATCAAAACTCATTATAAAGTGTTAACAATAGTGCATTGTTGTATAAATTAGAAAATAAGGTACAAGAAATGTTATTTACGTTATTTGAAATAGAGGCTGGTGCACGGAGAGTTCACACAAATATAGAACGATGTTAACCACCATTTTATGTACGTGTGAAGTCTCTGTCTGTATTTTCAATAGTGTAAGTAACCTTTTGTTGTACCTTTTTATTAATATATGGATACACTTTAAGTAATGGGCTTTATGAATTACAGTGCGTGGATTTTGTTAAATTACTTCTTTCAGAATCGACTGTGGAAAATTTGAATGTAGTATTTAACTTAAGTCTTTTATACAAATATTAAATAGCATTGCAAATTTTAATTAAATTTACATTCTGGTAGTTTTAAATGCTAGTGTTGGAAGATATTTTCTGAAACCATGCACTGTTATAAGCTTTATGTATGTACAGAGGGAACAAGAAGGAGATATGGGGTTCCTCGTGCTCGACAATAAAAGAAAATTCCTTATATTGTATATTTTGTGGCATGGTTGTAGAAAATATTTATTTTGTAAACTATATATATCTTTTAACATATATAAACATGTGTTTTTACGATTTATTGTTCTTAAATCTATTCAGACACAATGGATAAGTTGTGTATCGAGTTTTATCATTACAAAATAATGATAATAATAAATGCTACTGACAGTACTAATTCATTCGTTATTATTAGTAATTTTAGGATTCGATATTTGTGAGTACAAAATTTAGAAACTGCTAACAGCATCATTTTATCCTGTGTTAATAGTAATTGAAGGTTTCGATTTGAGCAGTGTAATTGTATGTTTGTATTGCGTGGTTGGAAACAGATCGTCATCAAATCAAGAATAAATTCAGCCGTTTTAAATGTGACTTAGTCATGGGAGATCGTAGGTTATCTTCTGTATATGAATAACTCAGGAGATGAAGATTAGTGTGGGCTTCATAATTTAAATTTATTTATGGCCTTTTAACATCTTTACCTCAGCCAGGGATATGGTAGCATAGAGAATGGGGAATATATTGGCATGACCTTACTTAAGGTTCTATCCTGGCATGTCCCTCGTGAAAGTGAGGGCAATGCTGCAAAACCTCAGTCAGGATGGTCGACTCCGGTGTTCGGACCCGTGTACCTACCCATTGCCGCTCCGATGTCCACAGAGTTAGTGCCAGGCCTACAATTGCTGGGTATAAGCTTTCTAAATACAATCATGATTTTTGGCTTGACTAATCACTCAGGATGAAAGTTGAATACACCATTTCGATTCTGTAGTAAAAGTCACAGGAATGACGAAATCCCCACAGCATGGTTCTTGTTTCCTTCCTTCAGATCATTTCTTGGAGGGGTTGTTTTCGTGATGAGAGAGAGACATTAATGTAAAAGAGTCATGGTGCAAAGGCCAAAACGGTAGTCAATGCCTCATCCATCGATTGGGGTGGGGGTTGAATGTGCAAATCTTCACGGTCGCTATGCAGAAAAGGAGTAAAAGACTAGTTCTGCTGGTAGATCAGTCAGCAAGTCCAAATAGCTATTCACAAACAGGTACGAATCGGTGACGAAATAATCACAAATAATAACAATAATTATCTCAGTAAATATTTCGTCTGAAAACCAAATTATATCATCACTAGTAATATTGTCCAGCTTGAGGAGAAATTCTACTTCCAAACAGAAGGTTTGGCAATGGGAAGTCCTTTATCTCCTATTTGGTGAACGTCACCTATCAGTCATCTAGAATCATCCTTATTATCAAAATCTGAGTGGGAAGTTTTTATGAGGTACACACGTTATGTGTACGACTGATTTTTGATCTATAATTCCGAGTCTGATTTAGAATTTTCAATTCTTTCCACCCTAATTTGAAATCCACTCATGAATTGGAAAGTGTTGGTAGCTTAATTTATCTAGACCCCCTAATTTATAAAAGGAAAAATAAGTTTCAAGCTACAGCATATAGAAAGCGATCTGCCTCCACTGTTTATATCCATCAACAGTTTGTTCATTCTACTATTTCGAAAGATATTGTTTGCAAAAACTTCTTTCGTCGAGCCTATAAAATTTGTTCCGACTCCCTATATTTAGAATGGAAATCAAGCACATTTTTCTCTAGGCGTAGACAATGGTTATTCAGACAATCAATTAGAATCTTGGCGCAAAACTGTACTACGCACTTTCAACAGAGCATGAATGCAAAATACAGATTATTTTTTTAAAGTACAGCTGTGGACAAAAGTATTGTCGCATGTCTTTAAAGAATATTTCCTAAATTAGCAAAGATGTCCCTCACGTGTGACATCTACTAACGAAAGTTAGAGGGAACTATAGAACTTAGAAACTTTTAGACTTACGAATTTTTTTGTAGACCAAAAATTATATTTTTACTGATTTCGCCCTCGTGTGTCTACATATCATAGCAATATTTCCCTCAAACGTGCGTCATGTGATTGTGCATATGGCTGTAAGTCAACAAATTTATATGATGTTTCAATATATATGTTTGAAATAGGAAAAGTCAATTAGATACATGCGACAATACTTTTGTCCATAGCTGTACATTAGAATGCTCATCTTCCCTCGAAGTACACGACAGTTAGAAATTATATTGAATAAAAAGTGGCATAACTGCAGCATTGTGTGCACGTAAATCACGTGAAAATTCACACAAAAGATTCAAGAGTTACTTCACAAATAATAAGCAAAAATCAGGAGTCTTATGAAACCATATGCTGTTGCGATAAGAAGTATATCGGTATGACGAACGTTGCCTGCCAGTGCGAAGTAGCGAATATGAAAGGAACGCCAACACCGAAAATCCTGTATCCGGTCTTTCCAAACATTTGAGATCAGAGCAACATCAAATTTTCTTTTGGAATTAAATACTGATTCTGAAAATTTACATATAGCTTAGACCTCCTTCATAGAAGAAATACGTGGGATGCATAAACAATAACATTTCATATACTCCTTTACTTAAGACACACCATCACTTTAGATTTACGAGGTGTGATTGGAAAGTTTTAAGACAGGTGGCGCCACTGCTCAAGAGGAGTAGATATAATTGCCCGTTAGCGTGGAAGCAGTGGCGTGGTGTGTCCTTGATATGTGCTGAAAGCATCACTGCGATATCTTTGTTCAGTACAGCGTAGCAACCTGTTGAGTGCGGGCGTGTGTGTGGGTCGTGACGGATTATTAATTGCGCAAAATTGATGAACTGGCGCATTGTGCGTTATCGATCCAGGAATTTCTGGCCAAATTCAACATTTCTGTGCTTCCGCAACCCCCCTATTCCCCTGGTTTGGCCCCTGCCGACTTCTACCTGTTTCCTAAATTAAAATTGTCGCTGAAAGGGAAGCGATTTGACTCAATTGAAGACATCCAGGCAAATACGGAGAGAGTTCTTCATATCCTTACGAAAGATAATTTTCAGGAATACTTCCAGAAGTGGAAACATCGTTCGAATCGGTGTGTTCAGGCAGCAGGGGACTATTTTGAAGGAGATCTATCGCAATAGCCTGTAAGTACTGCCATTTTTAAATTAACAAGCCCAGTCTTAAAACTTTCCAATCACACCTCGTATAGTTAAACACACAAAATACGTTCAATAGTACATCACGTATATTTGTTTATTCCCAATAGGTACATATTTTTGAAGTTCATGCATATTTCAATCAACATGTTCACCAACACATTTAGTAATATTCTCGTACATAATTTTTCACTCTAAAGTTATGGCAACACTTCAAAAACAGTGTTTCAAGGTGAAGAGGGGGTTATACTTCGTAAATACTGTAGTGTAAACACAATTTTCCTTCACGTACAGAGATTCACATGTACATAATTAATATACACCTTTTTTTTTAAAAAAAAAAAATCTTTGTGCGCCTGAAGAAGCTTCTTGGTTATGGAGCGAAAAGTTTCACGTATTGAAGTACCTAAATTGCTGAGGGCAGAATTATGAGGTGAATTTTATTTAGATAGAGTTGCTATTCGTGCGTATATAAAAATATCTCGATTCAGAAAAAAAAATAATCGGATTTGGAGTCTTAATTTACTGTTCTTACTTCTGCCGTTTCTAATAATTTTGTCTACTTGATATGGTGATGCGGTTACCTTGAAAATGTTGGTAAAATATTCTTTAATTTGGTCTGAAACGTTCTTTTTGTTTGTAACAAGGTAATATAAATCTAGCACTGTACTAGTAAGACACTTTGAAAGCATGGTCCTTTTCTTTATGTTCGTCCATTCTGCATTGGAAATGGCATCATAGAGCTGAAAAAATGGATTGATTCCTGCTGGATCACTTTCGGAAAATTTTCGTAAAATTGAGAATGTCAGAGCTTCCCAAAATTCTGTAGCAATATATAGAAGTGGTGGGGGTCATGACACATTGACTTGCTTTAAGTTGCCTTGAAAACTGACCTAGGCCTCGAATAATAACTAGAGTAGCAGAAGAGGGCCTATTTAACATTAGTCAACCACGAAGAGAGGAGAGTACCTCGACAGCAACCGCGATCTATCGTCCAAGTTCAGTACTTTTCGCGAGGAGACGAGACTCTTGTTTCTGTATGTAATTCAGAACAATATGATGCAAAGTTAAGTTTCGTGAGTTCCGTTATATCACACAACACAGTCTTTAGAAGGAATAATTTAAGAACATTCACGTGCAGATGCATAGAAAGACTACTTCGTCAGTATCCGACCTATCGTGATACGATCCCACGTTTTATAGCTGACCCGTTATCTGTCAGCAAAGCTTATACACGTGGGACGAACTTTTAACCCCGGCCGAAGTAGCATCAGACTCACGTTTAAGAATCCCGACTAGATCCACGTCTAGGGACGTGTTACGGAACACAGCAGTGACATCGAGCCAAAGACTCTTACAGTGAAGCAGGACAGACACGCAGAGAACGTTCAGCAGGAGACTGTTCTATAGCCAGGAGCCCGATCTACGAACTCCAGGACCTCAACGGCTACAAGTTTAAAACAAAGTATGTTCCTTTGGTTTTCTTAAGGAATCAAAGTGTGATTATACTCTAAAGTCCTCGTAGCAGAAGCCAAGAAACGACGTTTTGGAATACAATGGGGGACCAGATGAAACAGTAAGAACTCAAACACTGTTAGTAAAGAGCACAAAAATACGTTATAGATATTCCAAGAATGTAGCTATCCAAGATAGCGGCCATTCAAAATAGAGCCGACGCTACTTATTAAAATGCAACATATCGACTCTGAATTATCCGATTTCTGCTTTGTTTTTTTTTTAAACCGAACCATGCCAACAATTCTTTGCCTTCTTTGGCTACAATTTTATTTATGAGCAATATTTTCATAAGTCTAATACTTTTTCAGTTAAATTTAAAAAAAATTATTTTCTTATTTAATATTTTACGTACTTTGAAACGACTGGTTTTAGAGAAAATTATATTTTTACATAAAATATAGTTTGTAACTCAGGCTTTAATTTAAAGCAAAGATCAATTAAATATAACCGACAACTATAACCAGAAATATGGACAACTATTTGAAAATTTCTGCAATACGAGATAACATTCCGGAGGCAGTACTGAGTGTGGGAGCTACATGATGTTTTGGTATAAAATGGGGAAACAAATTAAACTTTCAGCGCTTGAACACGTCTTTAAGGAGCACGAAATGGGTGATAGACATCACAAAGTGGTAGTTTTTTTTTTTATGTGCATTTTAAGCGAAATCATTTTTATTCAATATTTAGACCTACTTTAGTAGATTTAGTTTTAGTTTTTTAGGTTAAATTTTAGAAAGAAATATCAGAAAATATGTGTTCACAATAATTTTCTTATTTAAAATCTTATTAGAAAACGATATTTGTAGATTAAAAAAAGAGATGCTGCTGGGCCGGAATGGCTCAGTGGTATAGCGCTCACCTCTGATGCCAGGAGTTGTCGGTTCGATCCCCGCTCATGCTATGTGAGCCTTGTGGAGGACAAACACCGTGTGCGTGGGGTTCTCTTGTTTCCTCCAGTTTCTTTATTCCACCAATTCATCTCATCATCCATCCGGCCTGAGCCAAAGTTGCCTAAAGACGTTAAAATTAAATTCAAATTCAAAAGATGTAGCTTACAATATATACTTTTATTTGAAGAAAAGGGCAATAATATCCAATAATCTGAACCTAAGGAATCACTACTAATAAAAAGTTTGGTTCTCTGCTGCTGTTGCAACTTGTTTTGCAACTGCATTTTTACATGAGGATTAAGCGAATGATTTGTTGAACGCAAGAGGAAGAAGTCAAGCTGCATATGATGAGTTTCAGCAGTGCTTGGATTAGAGTGAAGATTTCAATGAACCCAAATGTGGTTGGAAACTGGTTGCTCAAAGAAACTAGTTAAGAATTAGGTTTCAAACAAAGAATTGATTCTTGGGCGTGACTGGATATTTTCAGTAGAATGACCACCTTTGCCTAAAATCGTGAATTAGTCATGCGAATTTCAATCAGCCATCCTCGTGGAACTCGTCTTTGGGCTCTTGCTAATGCTGATGGTTCATTAAGAAAAAAAAAAACAGCGCTGAATTGTATCATTTAGAAAGTTTTCCGTTGCCATGTGAACGACCACAAGAAAATCAGCTTCCATAATAGATGCAATGGGTTTGTTACAGACAGTACATGAGAAAAAAAAAATCTTTTCAAGAATTATCAGCTGTTAACTTGCACCAAATTTTAAATATATTGAACTGCAAGGCTACTATAAATGATTCATCCGATTTCAAAATACTGTTTGTTCAAAAGTATTATACTTATAATAAGATCGATAAATGACTAAGTGTTCCTTACTCAATACAAATTTTCTGTGTGTGTCCTCCTAACACACGTCCAAGCGGTAATCAAATTCTGTCCATACCTTCCAGTTGTAGCATTCCACTGTCAATGATGATCACAGCAACACTGATGCGTTCCCTAAGCTCTACCGGTGTTGTTGGCTGTGATAAGCAAGAAGCCACACGTGTCAGATCAGGAGACCTGGGGAACAATGTCAACAGAGCATGCCATTCTCACCAACTCGCCAAATCCAGAAATGTGGAGACATTCGTGCCGCAAGCTGGTGTCACTCGGTTTACCAGCTGATGCCACTTTTTGAGCTCCTGCTGCCACCTGGTTTGTGACGTGAAAACTTGCTGGGTTTACGCTTCATGTATCAGTCATTATTGTATGGGTAATACTTTTGAAAATGCAGTACTTCGAAATCCGATGAATCATTTATAGTATCCCAGAAAACTATTATCATATCATTGGAACGGGAGATATGAAGAAGGGATAATATTCAGCAAAATTAAAAAACGATCCCAAGGTAATTTGCTGGAAAGGGGTTTTGAGAAGTAGAGAAAATAAGACAAAGTTGACAAGATTCTTGGTGGTAAGCTGGCAAGACGAGAAATGGAAAGAGACAGTAACTAAGACATTTTTGCAACTGTTGAAAACACTTGTCACAATCACGAAAAGTGGTTCTGAAATTGTCCCAGATTTAACTTGCACGCATGAAGAAGCGGACATGAGCATTCTGCTGCATACTAAATATGGTGACGTTTCCTATCAAACGGTACTTTGTTTCTCTAATTGCATTGATATTCTAGTCCTTTCTGTTGTACTGTACAAACAGCTTAAGGCAAGTAAGTACATTGTGAAAGGTGTTATGAACCAACTGAAAGTGGTTGATATTGACTAAATTAGTTCAGAAATACCATCAGCTGTAATAAGGTTCCATTGTAGGTCAGGCTGTGACAGTGTAAATGGATTTGCAGGACAAGGAAAGTTCAAAAGGTTTAAAATACTCTGTTACAGCATTCAGAGCCCTAGCAATTGGGTGGACTGTTTCAGATTAGTTATTCAAGACAACTGGAAAATTTACTTGTGACATGTACGGTATTCTAAGAAAACAAAAAATTGGAAGGGTCGATGAGCAACGATAAAATTATCTACATCTAAGGCGTGTCCAGTCGATAATTGCCAACCAACTAGCATCGTGCAAAGATACATTGGAACAGCATTCAGCAAGCGCCAATTTCCAGATAGGGATACGAAGACTTGGAAAATACCGTAAGTGTACCAGAGGCTGAAGAACATGAATGAAGAAAGGACAGCGAAGGAAACCTATGCACCAATTGACATTTCCGGTAGTATTTTTTTATTGCAATAAAAAATTCTGGTAAAGTAGACTGCGGAAAATATTTTCTTTTCATTTTGTGATGCCTTTATCAAGAGTAATAAAGCCTTGCTTCGAAACAGTCTCAGTGTTGTGCTTAATCGGGCGCCGCCATGTTATGACGTAATCAATTTGCCGACTGCTTGTCATTAACATACAGATGGTATTTGATTTGTTAGTATTGTTAATTAACAAGAGATAGCAAAATGGTTTCAAAGTATAAGTGGTGAATAGCGTTTCTTTATGCCTTAACACGTCATTTAGTTCTTTTTTTTTATTTAAAATTGATTTCTACTTTTAATACTTCTTTAAGATATTGATATATTTTGGTAGCTTCAACAATAATTTATAGCAGCTCGCTTTTCATGATTAAATCATAAGATATCTTCTAATAATGATCTTTAGAACTCTTGTATTTAAAAAGAATTACGTATTTTTTCTGTAAAAAAAATAAATAAATAAGAAAATGTGGACTTTTAAATCCGACAATCGTATACTTTTTTTTAGTGCATGCTAGTGAAGCATTTTTCAAGAACTTAAAAGCATATGAATTAATAGTGCTCGTTACTGCCATCTATTAACAATTTAACGTACTACTTCTAGCCCGTGAATATATTGAATAGTTTGAATATATCATTGTAAAAATAATAAAAGCATGTAAGAAACAAAAATGTAACTTGAAACTATTACATTGAAGTTAGTCTTGAGTTTCGTGAAGTAAAATAAAACACGGTCTTTGATAGGATTCGAACAGCCTTAGGTGAAAGGCAATAAAAGTTGCGTGCGCTAACCAATTGCGCCAAATTGTCAAGAGATCAAAATTGACACAAACTAGCGATAAGAAGAGCACTGCAAGTTAAGACTGACCCCTATCATTGTTTCGAGCAATTTCTGTTATTAAAAACATGTTTTGGTGTTTTAACTTATTGAAGTGTGTTCTGTAGATTTGTACATTAATTATTTTGTTAAGTGATGATGTAAATGTTCTTTCTCTTTCTTGTTTTTTCGTCTTCAAACTACTGAATAAGGAACGTATCATAGGAAGAAGCATTGCTACGGAAAAAGTACAAGTTGATTACGTCAAACCAATCAGATGATGATTTTCGTTGTATGACGTAGGAGATTGAATTCTCAATATTTCATGCTATATTTCTACGTAACGGAAAACCGTAGCGCTGAAATTTCAAAAACATTATATTTTATTTAATCTGATGTACACAAACAAGTTGTAAAATATATAAGGACGGTGAAAACAGAAATGTCTATTGGATCGCCGGAGCACCTGCACAAGAAACTGTAATACATCCTGCGTTGCAGTTGTTACAGAAATATCCAATATTTTTTTGGTTCAGATTATCGGTTACCGTATTATTGATCTTATCTTCAAATGAAAGCAGTGTCTTTTGTAAAAATATTTTATTTGTCTAAAAATAATTGTTTTCTAACATAACTTTAAATAAGAAATTATTGTGAATAAAACTTTCTTCTTCTTTCACTTAAAACCAAAATCTGTCTCAGTCAAATATTGAATAAAAAATGATTTCGGTTAAAACGCACGTTTTTAAGTTTAACAAAATATCTAGTGGATTTATGAAAATATTGCTCATAAGTAAAATTCAAGTCAAACAAATGATCTTTCATTTAAAAAGGAACCATCGAAATCTCGTAATGCAATGTCGAGATATGTAACATTGAAAGATTAGCGAGCGCCACTCTTTTGAATGGTCACAATTTTTAGATAGCTACTGATTTGTGACGTCTGTTCGTTGCTTATTGCGACTTAGGAAAACGTCAATCACGATGGCGGGGGCTCGGAACGATCCCAAGACCTTTTGATTGCTAAACCAGCGCTCTATTAACTGAGTTGCGGCTGCTCGGTTTCGTCATTAATGTACTTTCATTTGAAACCGTCTAATACTGGGACTGGAAATGTGCGTCTTAAACTACAAATTAGTTGTGCAACTTTATGTCGCTGGGTACAGTCTTCTTAAAAGAAGCATAAGGTCTCAATTTCAATACCTGTGCTGCGATAGTTCATGCCACTGGTGTTATAGCTTATTCCGTTCTTCCCATTTAAAAGATGGAATGTTTGAATCGAAAACTTGGCAGTTATTTAGTACTCTCTCCTCAGTTCATGCTTTTTATAAAAATGAACAATAAATAGACTGTACAACTACTTTATGCTACAGCTTGTCTGTCAATCCAGTACGTTGTCCTCTGTTCTACAAGTAGAATGTTTTTCTACAAAATCAATAGCTTTGCTACTGCTGAATGTCTCCTTGTAACTTTAAATTTAGCAACGTACTGCATTTTTCTTGACGCGTATTCTAGCATTCAGTTTTTGTTGATCCGAAGCTTAGTCGGCGGCGAAATTTGTCATTATCTTCAACTATATTTACATATGGATAGCTATCCTAGTCGGCCCCAACTTTTAGTAGTTAATTTCTCTACAAATATTCATCAACATTAAGATGATAAGTGGCATTACGGCCAAACTCGTCAGTCCCGAAACTTCAGAATGAGCAGAGAATGGGCGCATTAATGATTTGGATGCAATTCACCTATTTTGACCACGAGCCGCCACTGATTGATGCTCTAAACGTGGTATGCTACACTACTTCTGACAAATCATGTCAAGTAATTAACATAAAGAAGTCATTAATACAAATATAGAATATATTTTAATATAATAGAAATTTGTGAGTAGTTTATAGTATCAAAAGATTACTCCCATGTCATTTGTACAGTGCGTACAGAAATTCTGACAACTTTGAAGAAAAATTCCAATATTTCGAAAAGATGGTTGGTTGTTTTTGAAAAGTTCGATATATTTGGATGCACTTTTCTCACATATAACTTGCAAATAACAAGTATTTACTTCGTTGCGGAAGAGAGTAAAAAAACTTCCGAAATATTGGAATTCTCGATTTTTTCTTCAAAGTTGTCAGAACTCCTGTACACCCTGTAAAAAACGACATGGAATTATTCTTTCGACATCACAAACTACATAGAAATATCAATCTCATGTATATATATATATATATATATATATATATATATATATATATATATATATATATACTTAGTTCTCAAAGTAATATCCATCGGCCCATCGGGATCCAACACCTTTAGCCAACGTGCCTGCAAGTGCACAATCTCTGGCGGTAAAATTTGGAACGGGAGGGGGTCATGGACGCAAAAAAGGCTGTGAGTACCTGGTGCAAGTTTTCCTCATTGGCGAAGGATTTCCCATGGTGGTTCTCCAGGGAATTGAAAATATTATAATCTGTTCGCGCAAGGCCTGAAGAGAACGTTGGATGCCACATGCGGCCTGGCAATGCTGACTTCTTTTGCTGCAGTGTCTGTTGCACACGTTTCAACTGCTGCGAGTACAGGTCAGCAGTAATGGTTTGGCCAGGTGGTAGCAGCTTATAGAGCACCAGTTGACGATTAGTCCACCAGATACAGAGCATGATCTTGCGTGAGTGTAGAGGTGGTCTTATGGTGTGAGGCACAGATTCCCATGGTTACAACCAATGTATGGCAGGCTTGGGAGTCTAATACAGGGTCCATTTTTCGTCACTGGTGAGCACTCGACTGAATATGGGTGTGTTGTGGTGCAGAGAAACCAACGACAAATAGGCTGTCACTCGTTGGTCCTTGTTGGCTTCCGACACTATGCGAGGTATCCACTTCCTTAACTTCTATGCGATGCAGGTGAAGTCTCACTGTTTGATCAGAAATATTTCTGTTATCTCGCTCTATGACCACCTTCAGGACCTCGACATGCAGGGCCTGTGGGTGCCAAATGCAGGGTTTATCACACAGGGACAAATCTTCACGATTATCAGTAGATTGCATGTTCCAAGTTGGAAACCCTATATCTTGAGAATGAAGTGGAATTGGACCCATGTTTACAGGAACTTATTTTCTTGTTTTCGTGCCAGGAATTCGTCTGTGAGGTTCAGCCCTCATATTAAGAAATCCCCTGTATATAGTGAATCTAGTCTTTCCTGAATTTTCCCCCCTCCTGACTAAATTTTTGGCGGCGCCCGTGTTAGTATCGTATATCTCCAGTTGACTGTATCAAAAGAAAGTAAAAACTTAGTAAATCAATTTTTTATTAAGAAAACAGCTTTTGCTAGTTTAGTTCAATAACATCGTAGAAAGTTTTTTCTATTTATTGCTTTTCTGATTTCCTTGTTATTATAACCGATTTATTGCGTGAAATGATAAATTACTACGTCTAAGAAACAACACACTGACAATACGTGTAAATTAATTTTCCATTTCCTCTTCGATCCAAGTGTATGCCAGACTGTTTTTCCTCTACACACATGATGCTCTTTTCGCTGTTTCGAAACACCACTAACAACAAGAATAATAAACGCGTAAAGACTTTATGTGTTTCGTCATGTCGTGAATATTTAATAAAGTGTCACCTGTGCGAGGATTATCGAACGTTCCCCCACCACACCTTCTTCTTCTCTTCAGTGTTCATGTTGTATTCGAAACTTGCTTATGTTCTGTCATAGTGCTTCACGCGATTGACTACAACCATTGAACTACTAGCGATAATGTTATTAAAAGTCTTTTAAAATTTCTCTGGTGTATAAAACAATAATTGTTTAGACACTGGACGCAAAATATTGAAAAGTTTTGGAATATTTTTCTTGCATAGATAAAAAGATTGACATTAAGGTAAGCTTTCAAATATTATTGAAATTTTATATAAAAATTGCAGACAATTTCGTTGAACTTGACTGGAAATCTTGCGTTTTTGGACTTGTTGTATTGTACGCTTCAATCAATTGGCGAAGATACTTTTAACCCATTGTAATCCGTACTTAAAAACTCCGAAATTGAAGAATAGCAACTCTTAATAAATTTTACTATTGTTTCTTTTTCTTGTATTCTTTCATTACGTTCTTGTTCTTTAGGCCACCTTTTCAAGTACGCGTTCGTCGCATTCTTCGCTTGCGATTTGGCTTAGTATCCAATAGGTGCTTCCGTATTTCTATTAGCTACTCACTCAAATCGCAAGCTAAGCATGCGACGAACCCGTACATGAAAATAAGTCCTTAGACCGGCTTTTCATGTACCCGCTGGCGGTGTTCTCTGCCTGCGATTTCGATGAGTCAGGGCGGAATTTCATGAAAGCTTCCGCTGCTTGCTGTGCGTGCGATCTGGTTGAATAGCGAATTGAAACACGTGTTACACTTACCTTACAATAAAACACGCAATAAAGCACGTGTTTCAATTAGCTACTCACCCAAATCGCAAGCAAACCACGCATCGCAAGCTTTCATAAAAATCAGCCCTAATGAATAGAAATACTCAAACCGTGCTTCAATTGACAACGCTGCCAAATCGCATGCAAAGCACGCGGCTAACGCGTGCATGAAAATCCGGTTTTATTCTCGCACGTTGGTAACATTATCAGTTTAGTTGGGAATCGCAGTGAAAGATTTAGAACCTGTTGCTTTCGGAATTACTTCCGTTGGGTTCCAATCTGTTAACTTTGTGCTGAAGTACGTGAACTGTAAACAAACCACTCGTTGCGAGTTACCTGCTTGGTCTCGTGGGTAGAACGTTGGATCGCTGGCGGTGCGGTCCCTAATTCAAATTCCAGCGAATGACGCGATGATTTTTATCTTCTTTTATTTTAAAGTAACTTTACTTTTTAGTTTGTATTTCTAAATAAATGCTCCCTTTTGTTTCCTTTCAGAATTTCAATATTTTACAAAATTCATGGAAATAGGTTAGTGAATTCTTGTCAAATTGTTCTTTCTTATAAGCAATTCATTGACATAATGTCGAGAGAGCGTTAGCGATCGAATACAGGTTAGGTAAAGTCAGATTAGATTATTTCATGAATCTTCGCGTTTATCACACAAAAAACGAATGGACTTTCCTGCTTGCTATCTGATAGCGTTTTGCTGAACATGGTGGAATACTGACGGCGAATCTCTTCTAAAATATTATGGCCATATTTAGTTTATTTTTAAAAAGGTATAATCGCCAGACATGAAAAGAACATCCTTGTTCTTACGTACTTGATAGACCTATTGTCCTTTCTCTTGGAAATAAATACCAAAGTTTCCCCACTAAATAATTAAATATATATTTTGAATTTTGGTTATCACTTACATTTTCAAGAAAGACACGGTTAGCCTCTACCTTCAATGTATTTTATTTTTACTTTCTGTCCATAGAAGGAAATTAGCCTGACTTTAGTGAAGCATAGACTAAATAATAACAAAGACTTACATCATCTACCTATTTTCGTCTGCGCTAAAGAGCGCGTGGTTTTGAATCTTGCCGTTAGGTGGCTCTGGCGACTACTTTTAGTCCCTGGTTCTTTCCAGTAGTATCTCCCAGAGCTACCGAACGACAAGATTCAAAATCACGTGCTCTTGAGCAAAAACCCATTCGTTTTAGCTAAGGTGAAAATCGGTAGGCGGTATAAGTCCATGTTAGTGTTTAGTCTATGGGTCAAAATAACCGTATGGCTGAGGAAAAGCAAGAAACCCAGGTTGTATAAGCAATGTTTCAACCTGTGTTACCTCTCCAGCATTAACCTGTGACCACCAACGTTCGTCACTAGACTCCTAGACTTCTTTTGTAGGGGAGGCAGCCAGGCAGGGGTTGGTTAATACAGGGCTAAGTTGACACAGTACTAATAAAATATACATTCTGCAGTGATGCAGTACATCCATGATACCTTTGTCATAGAAGCGTCTACCCAGAATCCAGTTCAGTTGCTGATGTACTTTCTTGAAGATTAGAACACTTTCTAGTAGTCAAGAAAGAAAAAAACAAAAACAAAAAACTTTTCTTATATGTTAAGTAACTTTCTTAAATGCTAGTTTTATGTCATTGGGCACAGTAAATTATTGCTAAAAATATAATGAATACGGAATTCTATACGCTACTACCCCTTTTATAATAGGCGTTGAGGTAGAAACATTATGACTCATAATCTTTGTTTACTAAAGCAGATATGTTGAAATGGCGCGTTAGGGCTAATTGACACACATCGTTTGGGGTAAGTTGACACTGGTAACCAGCCCCGTGTATAGGCCTATGTGCAAATATGGCTCTCTTTTTTAGAATTTGGTTGTTTCTACCTCTTTATTTCGTTCTGTTAATTTGTTACGGAACTAGATAGTTTGTTTCTCTTTATTGAAGTTCAACCAGCTGCTAGAACATCACAATCAACCTTTAACACGCGGGGTTTCATTGTTTCTAAGCGTGATAAGTCTTCGGAAGTGGTAAGACCATTCCCCAAAGCTTGCGTAAGGAAGACGTGCTTAAACAGAGAGATAAGGAAGCGTCTCTCTGCCATACTAACAGACACACCTGAAAAAAAAAAAAAAAAAGATAGAAGAGCGGAAGGGAGCGAGAAAACTAAAAGAATTTACACGTCCAGAGAAAACAAAAATTACAAGAAAGCTTCAAAGGGATTTGGACACAACATCAGACGAAGAAGATTCTATGTGTTTAGTTCAATGTTCAGGTTGCAAGGATTGGTCTCATGAGGCATGCACTGACGGAAGTAAAACGTTCTTGAGTCATATTGTGATGGTATGGACGATGTATCCGAGTAATTTGTAATGAACAACATCTTCTGGTTTAGTGAACTTTTACTTTTGAAAGTTTAAGAATATTGAGACTGCTGATAAGACGTTTATGAAAATTCATTACTAGTCGTGTTTAGAACTAGAAGAGCCACGGATAATGAGTAATTTCCTGAAAAGAAAAGTAGTTGTTTCTTTACCTCCTTCACCATAGTTACTTACATCTCTTGTATATTTTCTTCCACCCCGTTTTTAGTATATTAGGCCTATATACCATTAGTACCTACCAGTTTAGTGCTTATAAAATGTAATGTACGATCTCGTAATATAGGATATGAAGAACTAGTACAATTATTTAATTACTGAATTGATTTGACTTTTAGGCATCTCAGGCCGGAATAGGGTGAGGGACAGGATGTTGGAAGGTAGTCGGCCAGGCCTAGTTAGTAGGTACTTTCTCGGCATTTGTCTAATTAATTAGTTAATTATGGGAGAGTGTCAACCTACCCCGTAACACATTTCACCTGACATCATTTCCGTATCTGTAGCTCCTCCAATATAACACAGATAATATCTTAGATTGTTCCAATTAGTAGGGGAATGTGTAACGAGAGTTCCAATACTACATTTTATTCTCTTGATGCAGTGTGGAAATTAAGGCACTTTGAGGTGGGTGGGTGGGAGTTTGTTTTCCTCTAGTAATTGAGCAGTTTCGTAATCTCTCTGTACCATCCTCTGCTATTCTGTTTTCATACATTTAGTGCATGTTTTGGATCCGAGTTAGATTGTCGGTAGGGTGATCTTTTATTTTTTTAAATACAGTACAGTATACGCATTTTCCCTACAACTTTTTCCTCTTTTTGTATATACAGTACACTATACTCATTTTCAAATTGTATAAAAAAAAACACTAATCATTGGTTAGGTTTGGATTTATTTAACCCCGACGTTCCAGTTAGTAATCCAACAGTAAAAATCACTGTTAGTTTATCAGTGTAAGGAAAAATCAAGGCTAGTCGAAACTTGGTTTAAACTAGCGTACTATCTGGGAAACGGGCAGCCAGTTTGTTTGAGAAATGTCATCAATCTGAACAGTAAAGTATACATCATTATGGTACCCTTGAGCTGACTTTCTTCTGAAAAATCACGAATCAGCATTCTTCATAGCTCTACTCTAACATAGGACCAATAACCTTTCCTAGTTTCGAGTGAAAGTCCACATAAAAGCCTTTATTCCAGAAACGGTTTTCGTAACTTAAAAGTTCTAGTCAAATGTATTTCGTTCAGCAGAAGAACCGTTGGAGCAGGGTAGATTGGAGGACAACAAACGAATCTGAAAGTCGTGAGTTCGAATCGCACTACAGACTAAAATCTTATCTCGCTTGGGGCTCGATATTGGTCTCCTAACATTTATAAAAAACAAGGTTTGTAGCAAGTTAGGCGTGCGAAGTTTGTAGCAAATTTCAATAGCATCTGTCCAATAGCAAGTTTGCTGCAAGATTGCCGGACTTTCTGCAAGTTTGGAGATTGCAATGCCAATATTGCAGCAAACTTGCTGCAAGTTTGCTGTGCTATCTGAGCCATTGCCACATTATATATTGAAGATGTAAAGAGTAATTAGTCACACGAGATGGATACACGAAGAGAATAAGGAACGTTCACAAGTTCCCCTTTCCTAGTCTTTGCATGTAATTTCATTGCAAGTAAAGGAAGAGGTCGTTCTCTATCTAGCCTGTGTCTGAAGGATTATAATTTTGGGGAATTTTCTGTGCATGTTGAAAATAATTAGTTGACCAATGGAAAGACCTGATTCAAATACTGTCACTTCAGATTTTGGGCTAGATATATAAAGTATATCAACTCTAGTCAAAATAAACAATTTGTAACAAAAAATCATTTTTATTAGTATTTTGGTGCCCATTTGGAACTTTACTCATTACCACACGAAGTCCGCCATTTTCCAAGATGACGATAAAGCACGAATTTCAAACATTTTCTATTTCTCCGATAACCAATGTCGTTTAGAAGTTCATTTCCTTTAATCTGAAGCAAGAATGAAGTATTTATCTTAATTTGCTGAGAACTACTGAAAGTTTGCAGTACGGCGTAATTGAAGAACCCTGTGCCACATAAAATTGACTGACTTCCTTAGTTTTAAAGATAGAGTAAACACACTGATATCATTGTAAATGTTAGATTGTGCTCCACAACGATACTTCGAGGAGATTTTACAAATCTGTGATAGTTTTAGTTATCTGCCATTAAAGCAATATTCAGAAAAGAACACAAGTATAATTTTCTGATAACAGTCACCATATTTAAATATGGTGGCAACACATATAAATTTTACTAACTTTAAATTCTTAGACTATCCATTGGCTTTAATTTGAAACAAGAATAAGATTTCTAGGTTAGTTCTGTGAGGAAATATTATAATGTAAGTATAAGTCGGTGTCTTCTCGTGGACGCCATATTAATTTCCAAGATGGTAGCCAAACGAGCACGAATTTTGAATGCCATCATATCTGAAAATGTTTTCCTTGGGTTACTCTACAAATGTATCAAGTTTCGTAATTCTTTCACTAAATGCAGTTTTCTTTTATGCTTAAAGCACCCTACTACTTAAATAGGCTTGAATTTATAGGAGCAATATTGCAATTTTGTACCACGAGAAGAATACGTTAAAGAAAAATCACAATACAATGCTTTATGTATAATTTATGACCTAAACACTTATTAAAATTGTATTTTAAATAAAAATATCTTCAATAAATTGTAGATTAAACATCATATCATGATTATACTCATATAATTTACTGTTTCTTAAATTTATTGATAATAAAGAAAGTTTAAAAATATTCAAATATATTTTTGAAAATGAAAACTAATGTTTTAATGTTTTGAAATCATCAATTTAAATATACATACACATTTAAATATACATTAAATATAAATCATTCATGTTACAACTATTGTAAAATGTTTGTTTAGAGATTATTTGAGATTATTAGCGATTACGACTATTTTGAAACTGTTTGCTTAAAACCTGTTGATTTTTATTTAATATACCGTATATCATATGTATTCACTATTTTTAGTTGCTTGGATATTTTGTATCTTTTGAATTCTTTATAATTCCACTGGATTCAGGCTACAGGACTTCTATATTTCCCTATACTTCAGTACATACCTAGAACTTCCTGTTTCCGGTTTTATTTGTTTCTATATAGCCTGTGTGATTGGGTAACCATTGATATAATTCGATGAAATATAATTTGACATTTATATCACGTTACTTTGCGTGTCCACGTTGCTTTGTCAACAAAAGTATTCTTTTTATTCTTTTTTGTTTACGATCATCGATTAGAGAATTAATATCTTGTCGAGTGGGTCGTTTTGTCATTTGTGCTAGCACTTGTGTCATTGTCACTTGCAGCTGAAAGATGGATTATCATCTACTTACCAGGTTCGTAAGCTTCTTCGTTTATTATCATTGGTTATTCATTATGTAGCTGTACATTTAAGATGAGGGGCTAAAGGTGGATTCTTTAGTAAAAAAACAAACAGTGGACTTCTTTATATTCCGATTTTCACATTTTGAGACTCCCTTAAAAACCTCGATCATGCGCAAAATGTATATTTTTTAATATTACAAAACATTATAAAAATTATCTAATTAAATCTTAGTTTCCATACTTCAGTAAAGAATGTCAAGCTTTATAATTAAATGCATTTGATATAATCCGTACTACATATTCGTAATTGACTTTCTTCGTTAAAAAAAATGCTTGAAATCTTTATTCATTCACAGCGATCTGAACATTTGTCATGATATTTTGTTGTCAGATAAGTTATTTCGGTTTTCTTTCACATCTTAATCTTATTTTCCACCAGAATAATATCTGCATCATTGTTCATATCTTGCTAACTTATCAATCAGGGATTTTTAGTTTGTGACGGGTGTAAAATCAAAATTGGGAGGGTGTAAGTGGAATTTTGCACGGTTTCTATCGAGTTTTGACCATAAACATTTTAAAGTTTGGGGTTTCTTCGGAATTTGGGGGTGACATCCGCACAGGGGGTTCTGGCGGAATCACTGTTGTCAATGTCCTCCATTGCTGAAATTATCGGTTCTTGACGCAAGAAAATCATATCGAGCCACGTTTTCAGTTCAACGTCGTTGTTCAAGGAAACGTCTCGCAGACTGTTGGAGAGCGACCGGAAAATATGATAATCCGACGGGTCCATTTCTTGAATAGCAGTTTTGTTAAGATTAGCGATGTACGGGCGAGCTGTTGCAGGTTTCAGCTGGATTGCCTTGTTGAGCCAGTACATTTCCTGATATGTAGAAATGTAATGACCGTTTTTGTTTCCAATCAGTTCGTAGGGGATTACACTTTCCGAATCGCACCAAACGCTGGCAATTGTCTTTCGTATATGCTGCTTGGCTCGAGATGTTGCTTCTTTATTGGGACTAAATCATTCTTTCCTCTGCTTCATATTGAATAAATATACACAAACTTTTAACCGTATTTCCATGGCAACGATGCTACATTATTAAGCTGAGCGAGCGAACGCGGGAGAAGCTCCTTAGCGTTCATTTATGCGCTTTTTGAATGCAAATCACACATTGTTTATTGCGCTAATGACCTCCAAACTTTACACGGAAATAGTGATCAAGCCAGTAGAAATTGCCGAAGTTTGTGTGAAAAGTGGTGGCCGCCTGAGGGGCTGGGGGATGTTTGTTTATAGGTTGCCCAACAATCGTAAAGGACTACTAGGAGCAGACCTAACCCAAAATTTGCAACTTTGAGACATTTGATGGCTATTTTAAGAAATAGTACAATATCATTTTTATTATGCTTATCAATTTATATTTTCTGGATTTTGTCCGCCATTATTATAGGCGGTTAGACACTATAGGCTTGGTCCTATAGCGTTGGACGGCTTCAGGGAAGCCGATGTAACAAAAATTTTGAACTTTGAGATGTTTGATGATTATTTTATTGTGTTATTAATTTTGGAAAGATAGTTTGCTATGATATCAATTTTATTAAACGGGGTGGACACATGTTCTTTAGGGTATAATTTTATTTACTCATGATATTTTAATTAAAGAATTATTATTATTGTGCATTTTACGGGAACTTGTACATCGAGGAATCGGACTGCGTCTTCCGCCAACGGATAGCGGTCATGTCCCATGACTTATTTACTGAATAGCTTAGTGAGAAGCACGCTTTGAAATTTCTGCTAGGTTAAAAAGTAAGTCACCACGCGGAGCAAGCTCCGGCGTCGGGAAGTGGCGCCCCCATCGCCCAGTCAGTTTTACTGGCTGCAATCAGCCCTGGCAGCTGGTAACATCGTTGCTGCCTATGGGAAGTCCAATAGCAGGGCCAAAGTGCTTCTCTATTGAGAATTTTTACTTCCCACTAGCGTAGGGGATTGGCGACCTCATCGCAGGCCTACGGGCCGCAACGTGATACATCATCACATAGCCCGAGCAGCAGACCATCGCTGCTCGTATACGGCGTAGGGAATTGGCGACCCCATCGTCCAGCTGGCTTTTGCTGGCTGCAATCAGCCCTCGCAGCTAAACACATACGCTGCTTGAAAGGAGGACCAGCACAGAGGAGTTCCATTCACATTCACCTCATTTTCATCCACAGATGATCATCATTTCATCTCCTCTTTTGCTGTGAGTTGTGCCTCCGCGCAATGACCACGGATGTGACAGGATGTACTTGCATTGACGATGGCCCCTGGGCTCAGGGGAAAGGGGGCGGAACCATTGGATAGCGCCTAGTTCTTAACAGCAGATTCTTGGATGGTCTAGCTCGTTGAGACTGGGAAGTGCGCCATTGGGGAGCTCTTCGGACCTTTGGTCTCGCCAACACTCGGGGGAGTGGGTGTCCCAAGTATCCATCAGTCGGGAGTACAAGTGATTTCGACGCCAAGTCATTGGACTTCGCCTCGATTTCCAGCTTGCTGACAAGGGTGATGAGGGTAGTACCCGGCAGCCTCGTTGGCTCCTCAGAACGAAGACGGAGAAGTGTGGGCATTTACGGCTTTCATTCATCATGGCTCCACCACATCCTAATAAGTCGCCTTCGCAGAAAGAACGAAAGAGACAGAAGAGAGAGAGAGCGAAGAGAACGTCACTGGTGTTAGTAAGAAGGCGCATACAGCTAATGCATCAAGCAGTGACAAAGAAGATAAAATCGCAGTAGAGGAACAGACAAGTATCGTACCGTCTATTACACGATATCTTGTGATTAAAGTAATGAGTGAAACAGAAAATCCAAGTGGTTTGAAGGGGTTATCCCCTTTCGTAATACAAAAACAACTTACTTACGTTGCAGGTGAACTTAAGCATGTTAAAAAGCTTCGCAACGGCACCTTGCTCGTAGAGACATCCAATAATAAACAGTGTACTAATCTCCTAAAGCTGAAAACCCTAGGTCCATTCGCAGTTCAAGTTGAACCACACCGTCAACTGAACTTTTGCCAGGGCGTAATATCTTGTTGGGACTTGCAGGATGTCCCTGAAGAGGAGATTAAGAATGAACTGGCCAGCCAAAGTGTAGTCAACGTTAGGCGGATTAAAACACGTAAGAGTGGCGAGCTGCAACCCACGAGCTCGCTAATTTTGACGTTTGCCATGCCACAGCTTCCTAAGGACGTGAAGGCAGCCTTCTACTGCTTGCCTGTCCGTCCATATATACCCAGTCCGCTCCGCTGTTTTAAATGTCAGCACTATGGACACACCAGCACGTCGTGTAAGGCGACCTCTGCTGTTTGTGCAATTTGCGGAACCAGTAGCCGTGGTGAGGATCCTTGCACATCACTGAAACCTCAGTGTGTCAATTGCAAGGGTGAACACACGGCCTGGTCGCGGGACTGTCCTATATTTCAGGAGGAAAAACGTATTAGAGAGCTGATGGTGATAGAGAAAATATCTGCTGGAGATGCAAAACGTCGCGTAAAAGAGTCTCAGCGCACCCTTCCCTCTGGTGCGTTTTCCCATGTTGTAGACAAAATAGCAGTTAAAACTGTCTCGGTTGGTACCCAGACAGTTAACGTATCAACACAAACAGAGTCTGTTGCGCATGACGACACTCCGAAGCCGCCCAAAGAATCGGAGACTCCTAGCAATATGCCGCCGGAGAGTCAGGGACAAAAAACACCTGTGAAGAGCTCTAGAGCTCCACGGGTTAAGCCTACTTTTAGTCCCTATAAGGTCTCCAAATTAGCTCGAACTTCACCTCTCGCTACGAGCATTAAGACTTTGACAAACGTTTTGGCTGCACAATTAGCTCAGGACGAGTCTGTAGATACTATCCATCAACCAAGTTCATCTTTGTCCTCCGACATGGTTGAGGACCCCCTGATGGATATAGATTTTAATCTCGTTGGAAGGAGAGGGAAAACTAGGTATAAACCTAAACTTAAACGGTAATCTTTTACTTGCTTTTGAAGATTTTTATGATTTCCGTTTATTTTATAAGATTATTTTCCTTTGCTGTTAAGTTTTATAGTGTAGTTTTGATTTATCTTGTGAAGTCCCATTTACAGGCTTCCATTAAGTTTTATAGTGTAGTTTTGTTTTATTTGTAAAGGCCCGTTTACAGGCTTGGTTTTTATTCTGGCCATTTACACCAGTGGGGTGATTGTGAAGACCTTTTACATCTTCATCTTTTATATTCTTTTATTATTTTAATTAACAGCTATTTTAGACGTGACAAAGATAAGGGGTTTCCCCGTATCGGGACGGGCGTAAGCCATAGTGCTGTTACCGCCCATAAAATTCATTTTACATTTACGCGGAGCAAGCCACGATTTATTTGAAAATTTTCTTTATTTCACATCTTTGATGTTCGACTGGAAAGCGGAAGTTTGTGATTGACAGCGGGCGGTAAGGTTTCATTTTATTCCACGCGAAGCAGGTTGGATCTTATTTTTAAGAACGGCTTTTATTGGAATTGATGGAGCTAGTTGAGACTTGCTATTTTAACAGGTGTTCAGTGGAGAACTTAGTTTTAAAATCCTTAGTCTTGTTGTATCCATGGCACAGAACGGCAGTGAAAGTATCTTTGTTAAGTTACTGGTAACTTCACGCGCGTTTTCCACGAAGTCTTCTTGTGGATGTCGCTCAAAATGGGTTGATCAGTCGTGTATAGTAAAATCAATTCGTAATTGGAACGCTGAAGAAATTTTACTTTGTTCCTCATGTACTTACTGGCAGAAGGAGAAAACAGAACACGAGTGTATGGGATATTTAATTCCTTGAACTCCACTAATTGAAGAGAACCGTCTTCAATTATTGAAAGATAGTGTTTACTCTGTGTTATTAATGCAAAGAATGTAAATGAGATATTTACTATATCTCCATATAGTATCTATTAATTTATGCAGTTCCTGAGTGCAACTCGATTGGAGGAGCGCGTCGCGACCTGTTTCCTTGCTTTTTCCAGTACAAAAAATTACCGGTTTTTAACACACATTGTCACGGATGATAAGTTGGTTCTGCACCGGAACGTCAAGCGTCGAAAGATTGTGCAGTATGTTTCGGTGAATGTTGATTAAATTCACGTATATGAAATAAGTTTTGCAGTCGTGATTAGGTTGGTTTCGGTTTAAGATTATGTTAACATCAGAATTGCGTACTAAACTCTTTCCAGTAAAGGCCGAGATGGACATATATCGTTTAGCAAGTCTACTGTATATAAACTACAAATACTAAAGCTTAAATGTTTAAGAGGTTTAATATATTCATCTGTTATGAACATTACACCACCGCAAATCGAATGTTATTGATAAGACACAACATCATATTTATGTTCCTACGTTTCACTGTAGAAGCTGCTAATGCCCTCTCTATATACGAACAGATATACAAATGTTTGATAGATGAGTGAAGAATATCTACACAATACTGTAGGACAAATATATGGTCTAATCTTCCTGTTAGAAAATGTCAGTTCCGAAGCGTAACCAGTTATTTGATTATTCCACGATCATAAACAAAAGAGTGGCGTATATCATAGAAAGTCAATGTTGCCTCAACCGGACAACTAAAAGCTAAGATGGAAAAGATAGCCCCTGTTGGAGCCGCTGCAGATTGTGTGTCGCGTATCTGAACCGTCTTTATCAACGTTGAAACCAGAACTTCATCCAAACAAGGTGGTGTTAATAGTGCGTGTGGTGGGGTGTGAAAGGTATAATTCATGGAGAAGCGCTGGAACCTAAATAAACCATGAATGAAACCAGTCAGAGCCGGATTAGGGTAGAGCTAAAAGAACTGTAGCCCGGGGACCCCACCAAAGTTAACAAAACTAACATCCTTTCTGTTACGAAAACAAGGAATAGGTACAGGAGCCCTAATAGTGCGGGGCCCCTAAATACCGAATTCCAGTACTGCACCTATTTGGACAGACTGCGAACAGAATTCTGATCGAAGTGGCCAGGCCTTGTCAATCATCAAGGAGTTATAACGCCAGGCCGCATGCTGCTGGAATTACCAGTCAAAAATGGGTGAACTTTGAGTGCGAGGTTTGTTGTGGCTGTGTTTCGCCCTACATCATGATGAATCATAGTGACATCATTGCATGTCCTACTTGGTTCTATTGTTCTTGTTCTCTTTTATTTTGAATCGTATGCTACTGACATGGAAAGTGTTCTTGGCAGTAATTGGCTGCCGAGTAATTGAATTAAATGATGAATTTCTTTTCTTTTCGGCTGATTTTACTCCTTTCTTTCATTCTATTTACTCTTTGAATAAACTATTTTTACTTTTGATATTAATTATAAGCCAGTAATTGTTGTACATAGGTTGTTGGTAGTATAAATAATCGAGGAACTATTTTATTTCGTTCTTTTTCTTCCTCTAGCTAGATGAGATGTGTGCGTTTTTATTTTGAACACAGGTTCATATGATTAGGGAGACCAGACGTACTGATTTTCGTAGGACAGTACTGTCTTCTAGAAGGCTGTCCTGCGTGATTCGAAAGGGTACGTATTATTAAGAAATGTTCTTTCTTTTCAAAATGTCCCGCACAATGTCCTGTTTTCATCTTCTGATATTTCGTTTTTGTGATACTGACAAACAGAAAATGAATGCGTACATTTTTCTTCATGGTAATTCTTTCGTTTTTGTTTCCTGCCTTCAGATCAATTAATGGCAACAGTGTTATTTCAGGCTTAGTCAGTGTTCGATTTGTAGCAGGGGATGGTTGGGATTTCCCCCTCTCTGCAAAAATCTTCCCTGGCTCTGTTTACAGGTATCTCTAGTCTGGGATATGAAAGATCCCAAAATACCGTATAATGCATGTCTCACTAATTCTTCCCCCCTCCCCCCTCGTTCAAAATTGCACAAATCGAATACTGTCTGTAACAAATAGCTAATTTTAACTCGAATGTTTCTCTTGAGAGATCCATCTTGTCGGAAATTTCACAGCTTTGTTGTTGGAATGTGTTTATGGACTTTTGTGATACTCATGCTCAACCTGGAATTTGATAGGCGGAAATATGTTGGATGATAGTCGACCAGGGTCTAGTTTGTAGGTATCATCCTGACATTTTTCTGGTGTGATTTAGGAAACACCGTGGAAAAACCTTTATTGTTGGAGAAGTCAGTGTTTCCTCGGATTAGAATCATGGCCTAGATTCTGAGATTTCCCAAACTCACATCCACTGTTTCTTCCCCGCCCCCCTTAGTGGTTTCTCAAGGAAAATGTATACAAGAATAAATCGAGGAAAATTGAAATTCGAAAGAACATTTTAAGGAATATTCGCTCTCTACCACAAGATACACTTAAGAAAAATTCGAAGTGCAATGTCTCCAACTAGTAAAAGTAAGGATGCTTGAGGTAGGTATCTAACCAATGTTTCATTTTGCCCACAAATAAATCTCCAAAGATCAAGTTTCTAACACATACCTTAGTTTATATTGTAAGCTAAGTAGTTTGGCAACTACCGTGAATTAAAATATGTTCATTACTTTTGGTACTCGCTGTAGAATAAGAGGTAGGAGCGGACGTCAGATTGGTGTAAGAGTCTGGAAACAACACATATTGGAAGTAGAAATATGCATTTGAAAACAAAGCAATCCAAGACAACGTCGTAAGATAGCGTGTAAAGAAGATTTAAAGGCAACAGGGCTAAACTTAAAAAATCAGAAAGGAGTTCCCCCCCCCCCCTCCTGTATATGCAAAATATGGTAAAGATAATTAATGGATTCTCCACAAGTAATCCGATTTTCAAAAGCATCTACTGGAGTTTTGACGGGCCTAGTAGATGCCTTCACTATAGTCCATTCAGCGTAAAACTTTCAATGGTTCTGACCCAATAAACCATTAGAATGTACCAAAAGTGTATCGATATGCTATAGGCCCTCATCGCCTAAGGTCTCATTACATCGGGATAAAAAATCTAATTCCTTTGAGATTTTTTCCAGCGGGTTTTGTTCCAAGGCGACGACTCCCTTCCCGCCGTTGCCCTCGATGTAATGTCAGCGACCTACTATGGGAGATTCAACGTCAAAGACAGATTTTATGTGGAGTGATCTTTAAGTATCGGTGCTTTTTACTCCGCCCGAACTCCCGCACCGCGAGAATACATCTTAAATGATCGGTGAAGTACCCCTGGCCTCTCATGGTGATCTACTATAGAGGCAGATCATCAAGGAGGCCGGAAGTAATACTCTTACTGACAACTCAAGATGTATGATGGAAAGTAGATCCCTTCGGAAACTGAAAACATCGCGTAGTAACGTTCCTTCATTGTTGTTCCATTTAATATCTAAATAAAATTGAGTCAATAATCTGCTAGCCATTGTTGATGTACAGCAACGAATGTGAAAGGATTGAAATAATTATTTCTTTTCACTTTCATTCTACGTATATTCCGATTGATTCCATATCTTTTAAATTTATTATTATTAATGAATTCATTAGAATACACTTAATATTACTTTTAATGTTAACAGACACAGCACAAAAGTATTTCTTACCCTGGAAGAAAACATAAGCATCCATTTTCTGATGTAGTGGCTACGTCACGAAGTTCGGATCGGCAGTGGGGAGTAATGCAAATTACTAGTTCTGTTATCAGTAATCCTGACAAAATTTATCCGTGTTCTTTTTTAGTTTCACCAGGTGAGAATACTTAGATGGTGCCTAGGCAGTTGCTTTTCCCATCTCTTTCAAAGAAATTCTGCGTGCCGAGGGTCGTTCTTCAGAATTATTTTCATGGAGTTGCATCACATCTGTGTGTTCAGCCCATAGAATAGATTGTAAGGGAAATAGGAAAATATTTTTTTATGTTAAAAATAAATTCTATGTCCGTCAAAACTCCAGTAGATGCTTTTGAAAATCAGAGTTTTTCATACGATAACATTTTGAAAGTTTTGCCGACTTTTACATCCAGAGCTGTAATTGTTTAAAAATTGTCGCTGAACAAGATGGCTCGTTTTTTAATTCTAATAGTCCAAGGAATAACATTTAAAACAAACTTTGATGTAACTTTATAAACGAAGATGGGGCTAAAGTCTATTCATTTATTATTTTTTTATAAAGGCGATTTTCTGGTTTCACACGTAATTTCCAAACGGGTACTGTGATTTTCGCTTTAGATCCACAGCAAATGCCTCTATATTCTGGTGCGAATTTGAAACAAAAAATCCTCTACCGCAATGAACGACCCCTCGCATGTGGCGTGAACCATATAATATGGGAAAGCCGCTAAATGGGAATATTTTGAAACAACTTAACATCACCCTCGGGAACCTACTCCTGTAAATCATAGTCAGATTGTTCTCCAAAATCGACATCTCGGTCGAATTGATCGTCCATTGCCCTTCGCATTTCCTTCTCTAATACCTTGTTGTCATGTTGCACACAATATTAAGGGGGAAAACCAAACAACAAAATCACGTCCACTAGCCTGGGAACATGTTTGCAGAAGACCCGACAACATTCATTACACAACGACACTGAATACAGCAACTGAGGTCTAAAGAACACCGCCTTACACTCACTAATGGTATCACTGAACTGGATATCACTCAAGATAAAAGCATGGTTTAACGTACAGAGTTATATAAACGTAAAGTTACCCAATTTTGTGCTCCTAAATATATCAAACTCTTGTAAATCTTGCTAAGCTTTTCGACAATCTTCTGTTGTTATCGTCGGACAAAATGGTCAAAGGGTAAGTGGGCATGTAATAATGTGTGGTTAAATTGTGTATTGTGCTGTTTATATGCGTCCAGTGTTCGATTTGTAGCGGGGATGGTTGGGATTTCCCCTTCTCTGCAAAAATCTTCCTGGCTCTGTTTACAGATATGTATCTCTAACCTGGAATATGGACGATCCCAAATTACCGTATAACTTTTCAAGAGAAGAAATAGTTTTTAAGTACGTTTAACAGAACGCCATACAAATAATTAATACAGATTTTTTTCCGATACTTAAAACTTAAATGCAAGGAAGTGTGCTGTAACTTATGTCAGATGATAAAGGCTAGCAGGAACTGTAAAAAGTAGATCTGTAACTCAATTTTCATAAAAATGAGATACGTCGTTATGTCAACCTACCGACGATTTATTTTGGTTTA
Source organism: Lepisma saccharinum (assembly GCA_022664845.1). Lineage (NCBI taxonomy): Eukaryota > Metazoa > Arthropoda > Insecta > Zygentoma > Lepismatidae > Lepisma > Lepisma saccharinum. Next base: position 36,784 of record JAGDQP010003226.1, read on the forward strand.
GGCTCGAAAATATTAATCCTAAGTTTCCGTCACGGGTGGATATTGTTTTTAGTGATTATGTCTACTTGCTTAAAGTTCAGAAGCACAGAACATTTCTATGCTTGAGGGTTTGACACCAGTTGAAGATCTCAAGCAAAAACTACTAAATAGGTATAACTGTGGTTTTTACCACTAACAATTCAGTCAGAATTGAACAATCTTGAAGAAACTGGATTAAAATATACTTCAGGTTGTAAAAAGCATGTTCCCTCATTTTATTCGACAGTATATTGAGCAGTGATTCTCTCCATTCCACAGTGGGACAGAATGCCAAACTAGCGGGACAAAATTATGTTGCAATATGAAAGGTGGTTTTATGTAATGGTGTATAAAATACAGTGATTATGTTCAAAAATATAATGAATTCAGTGTTATAACATGAATGTGGACAGTTTTTACCCAATTATTACAGAATTATGAGGCAGAATTACACTCTGCTGAAATTAGTACACATTGAGAATCGGGGACTGCTGCTGGTACGAATGTTAAACACAAAACACAGAAATATGTCATAACTAATAAAATAGTAAACAAAGGCTAGAAGATTCTCTCATTATTATAAGGAAAGAACAGTGTAAGAATAGCTGTACTTTCCTTGACATTAAAAATCGAGAAAACACACACACACATCAAATATTCATCAGTACTCTAGACCCACCCAATTCCTCTTTTTGTCTCTTCACTCATCATCAGGAGCATTCGAATCAGAATAATCTGATAGTTCGAAATCTTCATTCTTCTGTGATGCCGCGTCTCTTTCATGCGAACTTCCGTGGGTAGGGCAATTCTCTTGCTCCTTGATGGAAGAGGTTGAATGCATGTAACTAACGGGATCAGAAGTGAACATCAGACGATGCAGTACGTCCTCCATTGTTGCCTGTCTGGAACATTTGCGTGAATATCAAATGCTTGTTTCTAGCCTCTTGCACATCTTCTGTGAGCATTCCAACTGGCAGAAGTGCATACTGTATTACAGTAGCACAATGTATGAGAATTTTGTGTACTGAGGGTGGCATATAAAACCAGGGATATAATTGTTGGTTCATGTGACTGGTTTCTTTTGGAAATGATTCGAATGCCTCAGTATTTATGGTGTATCCAGATGACATTGCTCCCAAAAGTGTCCCAAATCTGTGCATAAGCTCCTTATCCCAGTGATAGTTGACGATAATTCAGGATCTGCGAAGAAGCGGCGAGCTGTATTTCCATAATTGGAATTAGCTTTCCCTTCAGGTAATAGCTGATCAACAATCACACTCATTTTCTGTCTGAACTGTGCAATTATCTCCGCTTTTCTTTCCTTCGTGGCAACCTTATGCTCTTTTCCCCTAACCTGCCAGGTTTTCAGTCTAGTCTGTAGGAAACGTGCAGGAGTCATTCGAAAAACCTGATCCACGCATGCAGTGTACATAGACCAAATCTGTATTTACTTGTGTCTCGTGCATCATTCACCTCTATGTTTTCGTTTATGGTTTTAGGAGTAGCACCGCAGATGAAACAAATTTGAGAAGACTTTCCTGTTAAGGCGTTGCATACCTTGCCATCAACCATAGTTAGCAGGAGTTGTGACTGAACTATTCTTTTGAATCCGCACAGTTCCACATATGTTGGTGATAATTGAGAAATTTGATGTTCCACTTTTCCCACTTCCCTCCTCGTTATGGTAGCAGACTCCTTTTCCATAAGAAGCTTTAGTGGTATACAATATTGATTGAAGATGTTACAGAGTTTCGCCATACAATGCATTTTCCAGAACTATTAACTGCTCATTTTCTCTATAGAAATGTTTCATAAACATATCGGCAATTGTACTTAAACAACAAAATGTCAAGCCTACTTCCATATCCTTTTTCAATATAAAATGCAACAAATAATGTGCTATACCGCACTTTCGGGATGCTGACAGAGTAAGGACCGACAGGACCATCTCCCATTACTTTTCCATTTGTGTCTTCAATGTGAGGCACATATTTCAGGTCAATCAGCTGAACGTGTCAGTTTCAATATCCATAATGTAACGTGTACCTTCCATAAAACATCCTGTATGTACAACAAAGGGGCACTTTGGGGCAAGTTCTAATTATTCTGCATGATGTAGGAGCATTATACTACATTCACGAAATTATTTATCAATCCTACCTCGTTATGTTTTTTTTTATAAGTCAACACAAACCTAGTGGTTGTTATTAATTTTATTAATTCCATCACTATCAACAAATCTACATATATTGCAGACAAATATTACAGTAATAATTTTCCAATACATCAGACAAATTATACAAACTTTCCATAACAATAGTCAGTTATAATCTTAAAAATCCATCCGTTAGGTTTAGAACAACACGTCCTTCAACTTTCCACACTCTGAGCTGTCTGCAGAGCGATTTTGCTGACCGTAGATTTCTTGTCAATTGTGTGGCGTGCAGTGTTGTCATATCTTGTGAGGAACTTAGCAAGAGTTAGAACAATTAACTTGGACTTAAAGCAACACAATAAGCACAAAAGTAAACAATTTACAAACATTGTCAAAAATGTATTTTGTCCCGCTAGATTGACGTTTTGTCCCACTGTGCATTCTCTAAAATTAGTATCTTAGATTGGGTTAAACTTAATTTAGTTATTGAATGGGACACTCAGAGGCGGCGATTACAGCTGAAGTGGGGAGGGGGGCAAGTTAGCCTTTGAAAATTTTTATCAATTCAAAATATGTTTGATATACATTATAGTCGCGTTTTCAAAAATGGGATTGCATAAATCACAGGATATTACTGTACACAGTTTATAATAAATAGGGCCCAGATAATTTAATTAAATACTTCTCTAAATAAATTAAAAGTATTCACATGCATATTTGTGGGAGAACTGAGGGATTGTGAACACTGTATGTTCTTACATATTTTTCTTATTTTATACTTTAATACATGTTTTAATGAATTTTCCCCTATATCCATTTCAACCAATTATTTAATTGTTCAATAATTTTTGCGTAACTGTTTTAATTTTAAAGTAATACTGACTGAATTTAAAGATTTTCATAATTTGTTGTATTTTTTTACTTTTTATACCTTCAGCGTATATTTTACAAATTTCTATGTAATTGTAATTTACAAATAAATTCTCGCCATTTCGTTTTTAAGGCTGTAATTGTTTATCGAAATTAAAATCTGTGGCGATACCATTGTGTGATGCAGAAAGAAGTTTCCCGCTTGACAAAACTGGTCTAGCTGACAATCGACATTCCTTTCTAGTCAGTGTTGTACGCTGTAATGCCAGGAAGAGGTAGAGCAGTCAGTAGAGTGCTCACCTTTAATCTGGAGGTCCCGAGTTCGTTTGATGGCGCCGACCATCCCTGACTGAAGTTTTTCACTCGTTTCCCGCAGTCACACCATGGGAAAATGCTTCCGCTAGTTAGGGTTGTTAATATCCAGTGTAAAATAGCCAACATTAGACTGCATATGGAAATTGTTATATAAATAAATAAAATTATATGGCATTCTTATTTCAATGTTTCATGCAAATTATATGTGTACACTATAAAGCATTATCTGCAATATGTTCCAAAACTATCAAATTTTATGTATTCTAAATTTTTCTCACCTTGGAGTATATGAATACAAATAATTAGTCGCATTGTCTTTCATATAACACCAAGTATAGCATGGATAATATTTGCTGTTTAATTAGTAGTCCTTAGATGTCATTTCTTGTTCATTTCAAACACATATTTTAATATTTTTAAAACATATTTTTACATTTTTAAATCCATAAGATATTTTGATCATTTAAGTAAATCCGGGCTCTAATTTAATAAATTCTATTTTATTTATTATTCTGTGTAATTGTCAAACAAACAACATTAACTCAAAGTAGATAGCAGCAAAAACTTCATATATATATATATATATATATATATATATATATATATATACGAAACACGATTCTGTCAGAGAAATTTAATACAATTGTGCATGGGCCTTCTGCTCATAATTACGGTATACGTTTAACAAGAAACGGGGGTATGCAAAAATATTTTATATAAAGAGATTTCGAAACAATAGACAGATAATGTTAATATACTGGATGGCCAAGATAAAACTGGTCCGGGAAAGTGATTTTCACGCATACTCAGACATGTGAGCATACGGGAGCGCAGACACGTGACAGAAACCAGCTGTTTGAGTGAGAGATGCAGACGTGTTTAGTGATCAGTTGAATGCAAGACAAAATGGTTTTCCTCAGTCTCACCAGGCGAATTCCGGGATAATATCTAAAATAATAACAGTAGTGCCGATCGGGTAGCCGTTCGGTCTAAGGCGTTAGGCCAATGACTCGAAAGTCCCAGGTTCGAGTCCCGGGAGGGGCATGGGTGTCTTTTAACTCGAACGTGATGGATAATCGTGACGGGCCGAAGTTAACAGTTACTAGACTGGCCCATATAAAATAAAGTTTATTTTGTTTAATAACAGCAGCGCTTCCTTATATTCCTTTCCTGTCCGTAAACCTGAGCTTTCAATTGAAGGACGTTAAACTCTATAGAAAGAACACTATGTATGAATTTAAGTCCACACATTGTTATACTTGCTATTGACTCACAAATATCCCTCCACCTAAATACATAAATGATCAGTGTTCGAAGTAAAGGCAGGGGGGGGGGGGCAGGGACCGCCGTGCTCTTACTTTTTCCATTTTGGATTTTGTGTACCCCTACCTTTTTATTAAAGGGAGCTCATTGCTTATACTTTCAATAGGCAATCGCCGCCACTAGGTGCCCTTACTCACTTTTCCAAGCGTTCCCTTACCTTTTCTAATCCAACTTCGAGTACTGTCCCTGATGTCGAGATACAATTTTTGCAAAATAGATTTGTCCGTTTTTAAAATGTTTGAGGCTTTTAGGCAACTTTGGCTCAAGCCGAACGGATGATGGGATAAATGGTGGAATGAAGAAAGTGGGAGGAAACGGGAAAGCCAACGCATATGATTATCCACCACAAAGTCCACATGACATGAGCTGGGATTGAACCGAGGACCTCAAGCAACAGTGGTGACTGGTGAGCTAGTAAACCACGGCAACCCTAGATATGTTCGAGTTGCGCTGTTACCATCCCATTATTTGCATAATTAACCTAAAAAAACGAACTTAAAAAACTACAGGTCCCATGACCGATATCAAGAACTTGTGTCCTGTTTTTCTCTTCCCATAATTTGGTCGCACTACATATGATGGAACTGGCATGTATTTTGTGTAAACCTTTACAAGATCATCTATTTATGTATCAAAATTAGGATCATTACAGTTCCAAAGCTTTAGTAAATAAGATCAAGCAAGTTCTTTTTAAAACAGAAATAGTTAATTATTTCCTTTTCCTTCAATTTACGCATATTTTAATATTGCGCATTGATTTGTGTAGCAACACAACACTAATGCAATTGTAAATATATATTGCGTTCTTCAACGATCATTAATCATGACAAATGTTATTTTTAGTGATAAGCTTAACGCTATAATAATGCCACATTAAATATTTTGCAGAAAGACACCACCCACTCCACTCCGCCTGATATGTTTTGGTTTATAACCTAGCCCGATTTCCATAACCTTTTCTCTCGAAATTCTCTGTCTTTACTTTACTTCAACCTAAATTCTTCTTAAAGTTTATCAGCAGTTCTTGTTACGTAACTTAGTTTTTATGAAGTTACGTTACGTTAATATTCTATTAGATTCATTCTGCGTAGCCGGTAAGAATTCAGCGAACTCTAACATGCTTGGCTTCTGTTTTCTTATGATGATATTAAGAAAACTTCAGTTGAAAGTTCAGATATGTTATTTAATATTACTATTTTGTAGGTTTGGTTGATTCAACTCGTATTAATCAATCAGTGATTGCTTAATACTGTACAATTGTATTGACCTGCCTTATTGTAACAGCTGGATAATTTTATTGAAATTTTATAATAACTTAAAACGACCAACCCCAACCGTTTTCTATTGGAATCAGTATGTAAAGCCCAATTAACTTACTTCTTAACTTTTGCTTCTTTCTTCACACATAATTAAAGTGCAATTTTGTAACTCTCTTCTGATTCTTAAATACTTTTCAACCATGTTCTGTTCCATTGAAATAATGCGTTATAACTTGATATTTGTTGTTTGAATAAATCTGTTCTAAAAAGATCAAAAGTTTACTAATGATTTCACTATTACAGATTATGATATAAACTTGACATTTTAACAATTGAATACTTTCAAATTCCTCAGATGCAATGCCTAATAAAATCTGGCTGAGTTTCCCAGTATAAACTGATAAAGTAAAATTTAGCTTGGACATATATGAAATTCAACTGATACTTTTTGAATGTTAAGATTCGTTTCCCCCTTTTCTTTAACGTAGTATTTTATATGACTCATGATCCTATTATATATAATCTATGTGCGTTGCTTCGACATTGTTTTATCAATGCGAGTCTATTGAAAGGCTTTAAATAAGGTTAAATTAGATTCTCTGGGAAGGCCTGAGTACTAATTAAGTACTTTTATATTAGTGATAATTGTTTTATTTTGAATTACAGGCTAAGAATAAGTCCTGATTGCTGTTGGTAGAGAATTACTCCTACTTGAAATGCATTATTATTATTTACATAGGGGTTATCTAAAGTCCTTCACAGATATAATTCTACTGCTTAGATTAGCCTTGGAATGAAGACTTACACCGATTCAATGTACGAACTCTACATTGTACTTTTATCTGAAGTTAAGCTTTATGATCATTGTTGCGTTAATATAATTAGTTGAGTTCATTTTCAATGTTACCGTTACGCTAAATTATAAAATTTACTTTTATCGTCGACACATATGGAGATTGTTTTATTAACGATCAACTTTATTTATGCATATCCAGCTCGCTTGGTGGATATCCTAATGTGTTTCAGTGGAGTAACATACTGAATCGTTAAACAAAAGTGATGGAGACTATTTACCTCACCCTTGGATTGTTCTGTCATATTTATGTTCTCCGCTGAGCATGCGATTTGGGTCTTGCATGTAGCACGAGTTTTGGATGCACCCTGTACAAAATTCGTCTTGTTTTTATTCTGTTTGACTACCTAGTTCACAGCGGGGCATCACATGTTTAAAAATTCCTTCCTTTTCCCCATATCTGAAAAAGTTTTAAAATCGTACATTAAGGGTCAGTTCTACAATCTATCGCTAAACTTCTAGTCAGCGCCAAGTTGAGGCGAAGTCTGATTTTGACCAATGAGAGTAAGCAAAGTGAGAGTTGGCCCCAACTTAGCTCTGACTAGAAGTTTAGCGGTCGATTGTAGAATTGACCCTAAGACAGCTTCACTTGTCGTGTTTGTTTGGTTTGTCACTCACTCATTTTTCACCTGTAGGGCCCACTAGGCACCTGTCCCGCAACACAGGGTCTCGCGGCACTGTAATAACGCTTCTGCTGCGAGTTCAAAATGTTTGAGAGCCTCTGCCTTAGACAAATAGCCTGCCTTATCATCACTTCCTGCTTAATACAACAAAAGATTTTGACATCAAGCGACTGTAGTTGCCAAACTCGATGGTCGTGTGAACTAGATCGGTAGTCAGTCGTTCACGAGGTTGTTGATTCGAATCCCGCAGAGGTTGTGGTTTGAAATGAGTATTAAGTATTAATAAAACTCAAATTGTCATAAAAGTAAAAAGGTTTCAAAAATCAACACAGTTCGTAGAGTGTTGGCTTCGAATTTGAAAGTTCCTGGGTTCGAGAACAGGTTTCACACGGTCGCCTCAAGGTAATATGGTACCTTCAAACTAGAGCCTAGTCGACCTCTTCCCCACATCCTCTTACTTGCGCTAATCCCGGTCTCAGCCACAGATGTCTACATGCTATAAACACAATTTAGTTCACATCAATACTATTTGTTTCTTAAAGAAAGTATGTTTCTAAAAAGTTTTTATTATTTTTTCATTCGAGTCATTTCGGTGTTCGGATACTTTTCCTATACACGTGTATATTGTAAGCTGATGCTTGTCACTCAAATCCTAAATTGTTCTGCTACCAGTTCTGCGGGCTAGTATTTCTTTCAGGTTAAATCAGTTACTACTAATATCTAAAATATTTAAATATCTAGAAATACTTGAAGGTAGCAATGGAACATTGTATTGCCTTCCGACTTACGTCGCTGTGCAAAATTTCATGATTGTATGACATTGGGAAATGAGTTAAATTAACGTTGCAAAATTTGAGGACCCGATGAATCACTGTGTATTAAAGAAAAGTATGTAAAAAGAAGTCTTTATTGAACTTTGCGCTTTAATTAAATATATTTTATTAAAAATAGTTTTTCGTAAAAATATACGCCCGTCTCGGAAAAGTAAGTATTTCGCAAAATGGCGTCATCACAGGGAGTGGGTGAACAGAGTACTGTTCCTTGTAAATGATGTTTCGATGTATATAATTAAAACGAATTTTCTTGTGTTTAAAATTATGGTTGGTCTTCCTATCGCTGACGAAAGTCTAGCTTGGCCAGCAACCAACCCCCTTTTCGCTCGCCCGGCAATGATCAGGGGTTCAAAATTTAGAGGTTAGCCGCCATCTCGTATCATTTGTTACTCTGCCTCAAGACTGAAAATAATTAATATCTCCGTAAATATTAGAGGTACGAGGTTGAATCTGTTGTAATGACCTTTCTAAATATGTATTTTGTTTCAGCCTCATTCCCACATAATTGTGTTTAAAAAATGCAAAACCGTGCTAAATGTATGCAAACATTTTTGATAACCCCCAGTTCCTACTTTGGGGTAGTACGCAGCGAAATGAGCTTTGGTATATTACTTGATAACATGATAAGAAAAATTAAAAATGGTGTGTATTTGCTTCATATTTTGTATACGTTAAAAATATACTTTGATGTGTTATAGTGTACGAAACATCAACTTTGACATTCAATCCCTTCCGTGCGGAAAAGCACCCTAAAAACTGCAATGGTTTCTATTTCGACAATCATATTTGGATACTATTTTGACCAGTTCGAGTACGTTTTAGCCTTTTCATGCAGAGGGCTAAAATTATCAAGCAGACTTTAAGGAAAACAAAGTGTTTTTGTTTGAATGTTCTATGATAAACGAGTCCGGAAATATTACATTTTCCGTAAACGTCTGCAAGCACAAATAGTGGCATGCGCTGCAATACAAAAGTAGCGACATTAATTAGTTGGGATAAAAATAAAATAAAACACGCTTTAAACTATTCTTATAAGGGATATAAATATTAAAAAAAAAAAAACATTGAAAGGCTCAAGCAATCAAGCTGGATGGTTTCACATGGATTTACCCAAATTACAGTTGCGTTTTTGACCAGAGTTTACTTTATCTTAGAAGCAAATACACAACATTTTAAGTTTTCTTATCATCGGCAACAATGTTATCAAATAATATACCAAAGCTCATTTCGTTGCGTACTACCCCAAAGTAGGAACTGGGGTTAAGTTATCGATGAAGTTTGCATACATTTTGCACGGTTTTGCATTTTTTTTTCACAATTATGTGCAAATGAGGCTGAAACAAATTACACATTTTGAAAGACCATTACAACAGCTTTAATCTGACACCTGGTTCAACCTTGTACCTCTAATATTTACGGATATATTAACTATTTTCAGTCTTGAGACAGAGTAGCAAATCATCCGAGATGGCGGCTAATCCCTAAATTTTCAACCCTTGTAAAACCGAAACTATGCAATTTAAAAATTTAATCTTTGGAGAATCTCGGTTTCTCATTCTGCCCAATCACGCTTTTGGTCGTTTTGATATGGAATAACCCTTCTAAAATACATTCTTTATTGCTCAAAAGCAAATTACGTAATCTGGAAAAGGAGTTTCTTATATTTTTTTACCTCGCTGCATGCTTAAAAGGGAAAGGAGGAGGACACGTTTTTGTTCTTTCCTTTTAACAGCGCAATGCAATAATTATGTCAGAGAGCAAAGGGTAGTCACGGTTGGCCATGGGGAAGGGGGAGGTTTGAAGAGACAAGCAGGTGCTGTCGATTATTTGTTTTCCTTTTGTCACTTCAATATATGTATTATTAGTATCAGACTATTATATAACTGGTTTCAATGGCGCTACTCTTGCAATTCACGTATAACTCAGCAATTTCTTCTTTCTTTCTATGATTCTGTTTTCCTTCTTTCCCCTCACAATACTCCAAAATGAAGGGCAAAAGAAACCAAAATAAGACATCGTTTGGTGTCCGAAAAAAATTCCCCAAAATACGTACGAATTAGGAAAGACTGTGATGATGTATCCATGTCCCAAATATCTGAAACTCGGATCCGGATATTCGCGGTTCCGGATATCCGATATCTGGATCCGTTTGGTTATCCATACTCTCCAATCAACACTAGAATGATTGTGATTATAACACAGTAGGTCAAGTTTAGGAGCGGGTCTATGCTTGGGGTCCGGCCTGACACGGTGACTGGATTTAGGTCTCGTCACCCTGAAGACAAAGTAGAGCATTTGATTATTTCCTTGCGTTTGAGGGGTGACCGAGACTGGAGGTACGGGAGGTACCAAAATTACGAAACTGGAGCTCATTAAGTTCTCAGACCAGTTTAATCGGGTAAAGTTTTAGACCGGATCACGTATGTTCGGGTCAGACCGGGTCACCAAAACTGACATATATATATATATATATATATATATTTTAGAATATAAATATATATATATTTTAGAATTTCATAGGAATTAAGTATTTGAATATTCCGATATTGTTAAGAATATTGACACTGTTCGGTATTTCGGTATATTGATATTTCGGTGTTTTCGGTATTTCAGTATTATCGGTATTTCGATATTTTGGTATTATCGGTATTTTTTGTATTTCAGTATTATCGGTATTTCGGTATGGGTGATACTGAATTTTCGCTACTCGAAAATACCGATACCGATTTTGATATATCGAGATTTTTGACAGTGCTAGCTAGTGGTTGCTGGTAAGTTTCAACCTACTCCCTGTTTTGGTACAAATACAAAGATTTTATCCCTGGTTGGGATGATATTCGGAATAAACAACCGGGGATGAAATCATCACTCACCAGGGGGGAATCCTCGGCATCCCCGACAAATGGAACACTGGTTTGCAGGGTTTCGATGGATTTTTAACCTTAAAAAGTTTAAGTTATAGGGGTGGGAGTTCGAGAATTTTGTGGTGACATCCCCCATTGGGTGGTATCTCTACCTGCTTCCGTTGAGACACTTGCTCGCGTTACATTCAGCCGGACGGACAAAACGAAAAAGACCCCTAATTCAGGGATGAATTCAGATTTTTAGGGGGGGACTATTTGCCGAACAAACAGGCAGTGTGGGAAGAATGGAGAGGTTCGTTATAAAATCAATTTGCAATGCGCAAGACAGTGTTTCGATGTAAATAACAGAAAAATTAGGCACATTAATGCCCAAAGGTTTGCGAAAATAATTACATTAATTTGATTTATTTATTGTCAACACAACAGGCTTTATAGACCAATTAGAGTGCCAATATTTACAATGCTCATTTACAGACATTTTTATTACAATATCTCCAAATGCTTTGGAAGAGATATCACATATATTCGATTCGTTACAAGTTCTACACATTTCATTATAGGTAGTACTGTACATATTCTCCAGATTGGTGACTTCATCATTATATTTGTCCTTGCCTTTTTGCAGTGGAAAAGACCAGTATTGTCTACGCGAGTGATACTAACTCTGTGCAATCTAAGGCATTTTGAATTATTACCTTTGCTCTAACGTCTTAAAATTAAGATTTTTAACAATTGTATTGTAATTTTCATAAGTTGGACAGAGCCGAGGTAGTTTATGGGTTAGAAATTTAAGTAATTTTGATTGTGTTATAGTTGTTGACAGTTTTTTAGTTGATGCGGATTCCAAATAGTAGAAGCATATTCTACTTTGGAATGAATATACATTTTATCTCCCCATATAATAACTCAATCTTGCTAAGAAAAGCCAAATTCTGTTTTCACAATTTAAATGGGGTTTCACACCTGACACGTTTCCGCTAAAGTTCGCAGCACCATCAAATCCCAAAGCAACGACATTTGATAAAGTTTTGTTTCTCTTATTTAAATTCTTCCATTTCTACGTTCGTTACTGTATCTGCTTTTGTATCGCTCATACTAGTGAACACTTGGAATTTTTCAACATAACAGACGCAAATGGAAAGTTCCGACTTCATCAGTAAGCAAAGAAAATGTCTTTCCTTCCGATGCTTGCATTGTTTCGGGATCTATAACATCGGCCTTTTTCGCTTTCGATTTGTGATTTTCTGTTATAAAACAATGTTGTCTCTTTCTATTTAAAACGTCCTTGTCATTTTGATGATGCCTGTATGTTTAGAAACCTCACGTGTCAATTATAAATTATATTAATTTTGTTGAAAGTAATAGAATTGCTAGATTTCCTTGACTACTCTTAGGTCAAATGAAAATCCCTCGCAAGTCTCATGTCAGCAACACTGTTGAAAGGACATTGGCGGATACTAAACGACTGCTCGTTTTGTTACAAGTGCCAGAAGCTTCTGCGAGATAACTACAACGTATTTACGTGATAAATGAACTACGTGTGTAAAGGTCGCAGTTATGGATTAAACAATTATAGGAATTGATTATGTCTGCCTTTTTCGAAGTGGTTGCCTCTCCCACTTGGCAACAAAGTATTACAAGCAGTAACAGCAGGTTTACGCAACTACTATCATGCAGTGATACCAACTCTGAAATAAAGTCAATTTTATTATATATCTATATAAATAAATAAATCAACCATATTCGATCCACTACTGGATGAGGCCTTTCCGCGAAGGAAGGAGATTGGTCTACTGCTCCTACGCTGACCAGACGTGTTGGGAAAAGGGGAGTCGAAGCTCTCACTGTGATCGCCACTATCTTTTATTCATAGCAGTTCCCCAATTGCATCACGATGCTGAGTGGGCACCGTTCCAAACCCACACGCCTTGGTAAAAATACTTGGCAGCACCGGGAATCGAACCCGGGATCCCTCAATCCGTAGTCAGCAACGCTAACCACGTTATATAGATAGATCTAAATTTTCCATTGGCAGATGAGGCAGTGACGACCTAATCTTCCCAAATTGTCAGAGGGATGACGACCCTTGACGAGCACTCTTCTGGAGTAGGGAATCCAGGGATGAGGGCAGGTAAAGACCAGATCTAAGTACCATCTTGACTTTCGCCTAACAAAACTGCAGACAACCGTGGATAACCTTGGTCAGGAAGGTGGGCAACAACTCTCGAAACTGCGTGCCACACTCAGCGCAGATCCGGAGTTCATAACTGTAATTTTTCATCATTTTACCCTTTTCCAGCTACTGATATGACCACTGAAAAGAGCTATGCTTTACCCCACATGTAGGCACTCATGCTATGGCTTTCACCAACCTAACTTAAGTAGAGAAAGCAATGACGCAGCTGAGTTGAAACATCCTTTCCACCTAACTCAGAGGACTGGAATTCAAATCTCAGCACTGACCCAGATTTTCACTGGTTTCTCAGTCACATAACGTAAATACGAGATGGTCACCCAAGTAATACAAATGACTGGCCCAAGGTTGAAAATAGTGGGCATAATTCAATAATGATTTTAAAATGGTTGTCTTTAAACGTTGGGTCATTGCAAGAAACCATAATTTTTCGTTCCTCAGCATTGCCCCTTTGTATACGGTTGAGAAGTGATTGATGGACGGGAAAACGGACACCGACTGTATTGGGCTATCAACACACAATCAAAACTGAGTGTTGGTCCAACTATTTTGTTCTTTTTGGGGTGGGTCGCTAGTTCCCATTCTTTCTCCCATGAGCAAATAAAATGTATGACTTGGCGTGTAACCTTAAAATGCTGTAACAATCAATGAGATTTCAAGAAAATGTATTTGTTGGATCTGTCGTTTCGTTCAGCGCCTTGTATCGAGGAATCCTAGGTTAATTTCCCGGTAGATCACAAAGCTTCGAAATCTATTCTAAACTCTGCTACGTCCTTAAAAAGGCAGTGTCAAACGCCATCGGTTTACCTTCTGGATAGACCTTCGCACCATGAAAGTACATTCGGGCAAAATGTCAATCATTATCATCATCATCATCATCAAAAGCAATGAGAAACAAAATCCAATTTTTGATTGGCTTACAAAAGGATAATTTGACTCATTTGTTATTTTAACGTTTTATTTCATCTCCATGTTTTTAATCATATTAATTTTAATTTTTACCTGCAGTTATAAAAGTAATTAAAACTTATTTTGGGAACTTAAGTTATGTCTTATGTACAACTAGTGTGAATTTAAAACTTTGGTTATCCAGCAAGCCAGGCGACGTCGGCCCGACGACGGTATTTGGCCGGCGAAAGTGGGACCGACGCGACGTCGAGGTTTTGAGAAAGCCGACAACGATCCGACGTTGGCGTGTGGGTGCTGGGCGGGGCTACGCCGGCAATTCGGGGAACCGACGGCAGCCCGAAAATGGCCCGACGATTAAACGCCACTTATGTGTCGCGCAGACCTTTCCCAAACTATTCCCCGACTACTCGTTGGTCGGTCCGCCGCGCCGTCAGGAGCAGCATTTCGCTTGCAGGGTAGTTTTTAGTTACTAAACAAACAAAAAGAAACTCCTATTTAGTAATAACGGAAACGAGTAGACCAGCGATTCCTAACCTGTGGTCCGCGGGCTCATAATTTGCCATTAAAACACCCGGAAAAGAAATTAAAATAAAGGGATGATAGAAACATTTCTGCTTCGCTATGGTACATTCCCATACATTTACGGAGATAGTCAATGAGATCATGTCGAAACCTATCTTGAAATTTTGCTGAGAGAATCCACGTCATACAGAAAGGTTGTAAACAAAAAAAAAATAGTTGCTCTTTTAAAAGGTTCTGTGAGAGAGCTTGCGTTCGGAGTGTACAGAAGGTGCATGTTTGTACCGTCCCATCAACATAGTTTTAAAAAGTGCTGTGGAGTTTTGGAAAGGCGCTAAAACTCGCCACTGTTTCACTTCGAGACGAAAGCTGAAGCAAGGAATCGTATTGTCTGTGTTGATGCATATACATAAGTAAGGCTCTGGTTCCTAAGACGATACCAGAAAAACTAAAGCAGACCTTACATGAATCAGTCGAAATTATCAAATTTATAAAGAGAAGCAGTGAATTCAAGACATTTGTATCATTTTTGCAAATATATCGACAGCGAAACGCCACCAACGTAGGCTAAACTGTGAAATTCGTTGACTAACACGGGTAAGGTTTGGTTTCCTTTTGCGGAATTGAGGGACAAAGAGAGAGATACATTTTTTTCTCATGGAGCTATTTCACCTCAGCGATCTTTTGACAGATTGTCCTGGTTAATACAATTAGCATATCTGCTAGATATCTTCACCCTTTTAAATATAATTAACCTAAGTAAATCTTAAAGAAATACTGTTTTACCAGGTTACCGTTTTAATAGTTGAAGAAAAGATCGAAGTAACGATTAAAAACTTAGAATTGTGGCATCATCACCTGTTATGTAATATATATCGCATATTGAACTAAAACCGTAATAATTGTAAAATATTATAACATTCATGAAAACGATGATAAATATTTTATGCTCTTAAGGGTGTTAAATCTTGAGTTAAGTGATAGTGGTCCGCGGATACAAACAACATTGGCTGTGGCTACGCGCACGTCCGACGGTCGCCGTTGACAGCGCTTCCGTACATGTCAAGAATGTATTTTACACTTTGGTAATGTGTAATAAGAAGTGACGTCAGAACGACCTTTTGATTCATGCTTCACGTCTACTCCAGCAGACGCTATATGACAATGTCATTGAACCATGATAGCAACATACATTTTAAATCATATGTATCATAATCAACACATAATTTCAGAGTGAGAGAGAGGGTGGGTGGGTTCAAGTTTTGTCATTTCTTATCTCGTAAGAATACGGAAAAAAAGAAGGAAAAGACTGATTTCATTCAACTATGGAATCAAACGTCTATGATTATAAACAGGTCTCGACGTAAGGGTTTAAAATGCAATATAGATTAAACTAAAAGAACTAACAACAGGTAGATCTAATGTTAAGCGGCCTGGTCAGAGGCGTTTGATTGGATTTAGCTGATGCTATTGTATTTTATCTTGAGGGTACTTTGTGTCGTATTGTACTTGTATCAGTTTAAAGTACGTTACGGTACTCCAACCTTACGTCGAGACCAATCTGAGCAGCGTTTTTCGTACACATTTTCTTCTATAAATTTGCTCATATTTCTTGCCGCTAATCCATTACCTGCCAAGACGATAAATTTCTTTATGTTCTGACAGAACATTGGCATATATTGTAATATTTTCTTTCCCTTTGCTTACGACAAGACAATCTTCAATTAATCGTAGAAATATGAAGGCCATCTTTTCTTTATATATTTCCCTTGAACGCACTCACACAATGTTTAATTACATTTTTCAAATGCCTTCATGCTCCCTACATCACCGGCCTCCCTCCTCCATAATAATGCTTTGTGTATCACTATCGTTCAACTTGGTTCTCTTAAACCTTATAAGAACTTTGGAGTTTTGACGACACGTTCCAGCTAGAGCAATGTCACTGCCCCGATTCAAATTGTGACGTTATTTCCTACTGACGTGTACATAAGCCCTGTTAACGAACGTCAGACGTGTGCGTAGCCACTGCGAAAAAACATTTGAAGGGGGTCCGTGGTAAAAAAAAGCTGAATACTACTGGAATAGACGATAAGCAGGTGTACTTAATGTTATAATTGGTCATGCAGAGAGCAGTGACAAACGTAGCAGTAGGGAGGAAAGCTCGTTGAGGTATTTTACGTAGCGGCGGTAGATCAGTTGATAGAGCGTTGGCTTCCCATTCGGGTGGTCCTGTGTTCGATAATAGCAGGCGACCATCATGACAAGTTTTCTCCACAGGTTTTTTCCCTCAGTCACACAAAATCAATGCTGGGATGGTACCTCAACTTCGGCTATGGTCGACTCCTTCTCACATCATTTCCCCTACCCTATTCCGACATGAGCCATAGATGCCTAAAGACCATAAATGAATTCAAATTCTAAATTGTATATGTAATAAAACAGTAGTAAGTACGAACTTTCTTATCTAGTAATAAGTGTTAACTTCAATTACTAGTTACAAGTTGGGGTTGTTATTTGCACGCTTCGTACTTTGCCATGAAAGTTGATGCGCATAGCCTATTTCTAATGACTTCGATAGTTACGTCGCATGGAACTGTACCAGTGTTTCTTTGAAGGCGCTGATCGAAGCGGTTACCCCCCAACAGAACGAGAAATACATCTCCAAAAGTTCTCGAGCACTGATAATAACATAAGCCTTCATACCCCCATGATGACGTAAAAATACCTATGAAGAAACCCTGCTCGGAACGAATTTAGTTGTCTTCAAAAACGTACTTTTATTCCGTCTATAGTTGGCATCACTGCTGCCGAAGGACAATGCAATTCAATGGTAGGTCGGTAATTGCTGAGGGCGGGACGAAAAGGATAAAGACATCTTGTTTCAATAGCTTCTAATTGAATGTTTTAAAACTTTCATTGACAAAGAGACTGTTTCTATGGATACAAAGTATGCATTCTGAAATTATATTGTTTTTTTACGTTTTCCAGTACGCAATCATTCCAGTTAGTTTATGAAAATAGCTGAACTGAAAGTGGGAACTGTACTGTATTATGAAGACAGAGGGAGCTGGGAATTCATCCAGAGCTTATGTAGTAAGTTGAGAGATTAGCTACAAGACCTGGGTAAAACCAATGGATCTTGATCGTGCCAGCCCCACCCCACCATTGGAGTATCACCCCTCAAATTGTCGAACACCCCTAACTTGAAACTTTAAGGTTAAAAATCGATAGAAAATCAGAAAAATTCTATTAATTGTCTCCAATTTTGACTTCATACCTCCAAACTGGAACTCATGGGAGAATCCGTGAGACAGATGAGATAGGTAATAAGGTCAAGATTTGATACCGTCACCGCTTGAATGAACTTCGAGGCTTCAATTAAATAGTTTGGAAATTCGAAGTCAATTCTGGAATTTGGAACTCCTAATATTCAGAAATTCCAACATTTCGAAATGCCGTAAACACAAAAATTTACCTTCTGAAACTGGCATCAAACATTAAAATTTCTGTGTTCTGGAGTCACAGAAACCTTTGTTTTCAAGACAAAACACATTTTTTGTCATTGAGCACTGCCCAGGTAAAATATTTTGTTTATTTCGGTGTTGCCAAGACGTCTGTCGGCATCCAGTGTCAGACAAGTACAGTAGCGGATCCAGAATTTTTGTGAGGAGGGGGCGCCGGGGGGAATAGACCAGTAGACATTTTCAATAATTTCCCGCTAAGTGATTTTTGTATAAATTTATCAGGTTATCCTTATATTGGTATGGAATATGACACTGGGATCTCCCAAAAATGGATATTTATAGATAAATTACCCAGCAAGGCAGGCAACGTTGGCATTTGGTCGGCGAAGGCGGGGCCGACGTGGGGTTTTGAAAAATTCTGACGAGGAGCCGACGTCGGCCGTAGGAAGAGTGAATCGTGAATCTTCCTAAGTTCGGCGGAAGACTTCAGGACATTTGGCGAATAAAACGAAAGAAGAACGTAAATATCATGTAGTGTTAAATTAATAACCCGGCCTGTGGCTTGACGAAAACATTCTTAAACATTTTCAGAAGTATTCCTGGAAAAAGACAAGCAACTTTAACTCCCTGGAATTTTCCAGTATTTTGGCTAATAAAAAACCAACCACGTTGCAGTTTTCAGAAATACTTTTCTATTTTCAGAGAAAGAAAAGGGATAGAGGAGGATTTGAACATGGGTTGTTCAGTTAGAAGTCCAGAGTTTTACTGACTGGACTAAACTATCACTGATATAAACGCGTTACTTAAAAACAGTATAGGGGATAATAAGAAATACACTGCTCGAACCCCGTAAACATTAACAAAGTTACTTCGACGACTTACGTCATGTTTTGACCACCTTTTCTATTTGTTAATTAGTGATCGGAATCCCCATTCACTGAAAATATTTCCCATTTCTGCTAAAATACGTAACCAAACGGCGGCAGCAAACTCTTGATCAGAACTGCATGTATAGCTACGGTACGAAACAGTTATTTGTTGCTCTGCATGCGGGAAAATCACACTGGAACTGAACACTGAGAACCTCCAACTATGCAAAATAAATTTCTAAGTGCTTTTCGAGAATTACCCCAAAACATTTATGAATATGAAACATTATTGAATATATGAAGGAACGTTCCCACTATTTTTTACAGTGTCGGCTGCATCGTCTGTAATTTAACAGTTTACTAGCATAAACAAATATGGCGGAAACATTAAACAAGGTCATTTCTAGTCGATTCAGTGTTACTGACCAATCAGCGTTCAGCGTTGAATAAAAATATTTATTAATGATAATAATAATATGTCACAAGATGTCACTACCACTTTGCTTCTATTATTAATCTTCATAATCTTCCCCACGCTCAATACAAGTCTTCCAACGCTTACAAAGTGCTTCAACTCCTGTGAAAAAAAAATCTTTTGGTTGTCCGCAACCAGTCATGCACCGCTCGGTGTACCTCTTTATCTGATCGGAACTTTTTTCCCCACTGCCTTCTTGAGCCGCTCTAATCAAGTAATATCTGGTGAGTAAGGAGGATGTGCCAGACACTTAAAATGCAGGGCTTAAGTAGTAGTTGCACGGGAAGTATGAGGCCGAGTATTGTCATGCTGCAAAATGACACCTGTAGATAGCAGTCCACCTTACTTTGTTTCTATTACAGGTCTAAAAATGGTTCTTCAGCAGATCTGAATACCAGACACTGGTGACTGTGTTCTCCCTAGACCTGTAGTGTTCCAAAATTACGTCCCTTTGGTCCCAGAAGAGAGTGCCCGAAACTTTTTCGGGGTAAGGGATGATTGGATGAAGAATGACGCCATTCCATTTAGTCTCTGTTTGTTTCCGGAATGTGGTCGTGGATCCACGTATCATCCTTAGTAAATAGTCTCGTCAGGAAATCATCACATTCTCGTTCAAGGCGCCGCACAAGTTCTTCGTAGAGTAGACGTCAACATGCCGCTGCTCCAGCTATGGTATCAGCTGCCATGGTTTCCATCTTGCCGACACTTTCCGAAACTGGACCACATCATGCATAATGTGATGAGCTGAACCATGACTTAAACGCACAATTGTTGCCATTTCATGTACAGTCACTGAGCGTTTTCCCCTTATTAATGATTCGACAGTTGCATTGCTGCAATACTGTCCTGCGTCACAACTCGATTTGCTTAACCAGGACGAGGAGCGTCTTTCACAGAAGTCACACCATTTGTAAATTTTCTACTCCATTCGCACACTTTGCTACTGTGAGAAATATGATTCACCATACTTAGTTTTCATTCTACGATTAATTTCAGTAGGTTTTACTCCTTCACTAGTAAAAAAATCTAATAACAGCACGCTGTTCTTCTTTGATGAATGTCTTAAGTGGGGAGGCCATCTTTACACTGCTACTATGAACACGCTTGTTTAGCTGCACTCTTCTGCCACCTGTGTTTACATCTCACTAATGAATGACCTTGGGTTGGACGAGAGGTTAGCACGCTCGCTTTCTGTTCACGTGGTCACAGGTTTAATTCCCGCCGAGGTCAATTGAACAGAGTGGTTCAGAGTCCACTTTATCAAAAAAATTGTAGGTCCTGTCCTTAGTAGCTCACAGCTCGGACGTTCAGAGCAATTCAATGAAATCAACCGATTTATTAATGTAAATTAGTACGATAACGTACTTGCCATACATTATTTGTTAACCGTACCTCAGTAAGCCAATTCTTTGCAGTGTTTTAAACGTTTTTTAATTGTTTAAAATTTATTTCAGAGCAATGCAGTTCCCACAAGAGGATATGCGTATTAGAAGGAAGGATCCAATTGTTACACAGCCAGTGTCGGGTGATCAACAAAATACTGGTAAGTAGTAAAGGAAACATGGGAAACACACATAAACAATTTATAAAATGAACTTAGGACCACCAGAACAGAACATAATGAAGTGCATATGAAACTGTTGTATGAATATGAAGTCATTTGATGAACTGAAGTCAGTTTCTTCACGTGCTATCATTAAGATTCTAATCTCTGTCACAGGGTGACTGGATGTAGTGAGAAAATAGCACAAACAAAGGCTGTAGCTTTACTACATTGCAAACGACAGTGTAAATGGAGTCGTAGCGTGCGAAATGGCATGGTAATGGAAGTGCTTTACCATTATCAATAGTTCGATTGGCTTTCAAATCGTGCAAGATACATCCACATAAATTGCAACTTTCTGGCCTTGCGCGTGTAACGTTTTCACAAATGAACTGAGCAGCCGGACTACTAAGATCACGTGACCTGTGTTGAGTGCTTACGCGCTGTGGCCTGTTCTTCTCGCAGGCCACGATGGAGGTCACTGAATCTCAATTGGAATTTAGTTTCTGTTTCCCTTTAGGCGTAAACTTTCGTGACTGGTTGAGTGCATATAGTGTATAAGTACCATAAAGTAAGGTTTTTAGCTTAAGAGGATTAAAAACGGCCAGATAAATTAATGTGTCTGAACTCAAATTTATGGTCCGTTTCCATCGCCTTATAAAAATGGTTTCCTCTGTACGAGTACTCTTTAGACCAAATTCGCATTTCTCGACTCAAGAAGCCAAAGGATGCAAAGTGATATTGACGAATAAAGAAAAACTGCGAGATAACTCGAAATATATGCGACACAAAATTGTCGTATTTTATACAAAGAAACCTTGGATACTGTTCATGTACAATTTCTTCCGGGTTAAATGTAAAAGATTATTTCGAATATTTTTTTATTCGCCAATGTCACGTATATCCAGTGTTCCAAATAAAAACAAAAACAATAAAACAGCGACGGCATTACAGGCTTAACTACATTTTATGCTCCCCCCGGCCCCTAGAGAATACTCAAGGTCGGAGGTAGATTTGGCCCATTGAGAGGCTATTGTAAAGGGCCCCTTTGGAAGAGTCGGGCCTCCCGCACTGCGGGGTTTTGCGCTATAGTAGTTACGTTTCTGGACGGTATGTTTTCGTGCAATTTGTCCAAATATATCGGTTATCAAAATGTCCAAAAACAGAGGGAGGGGGGCATGTTTATCTAAACCTCACACATACAAAACTAATAACACACACGCAGTGTTTTGTAGCTATTCAAATCAGAAACATAATAATTAACATACTGTTTGAGCTTAGTTAAATAGCACGCAAGTTTACTTCAAATTTCCAATAACTTGATTTGTTTTACTAACTTGCCATAACGTGAAATTTGCAGGAAGTTTGTGTGAAGTTTGATGTATTACGTACCATAAAATATTAAAGTAACGTATTTTAATTAATCAATGAATTAAATTGACTGATTCACATATATATGAAGGGTTTCACCAAGCTTCGTTAAAGTTTAATGAATTATTAAGTAACTTTGACATTCATTAATCATTACGTTGATTTAATTAACGATTTGTTAAATTCTTAATGAAGGTTGGTGAAACCCAACAATAGTATTATTTTATAATATCAGATAAATAGTTTACATAAATATAAAATCCTTATAATATGTGAGATAAGATCAGTATCTGCTAAAGGACATCTGTTTAATGTTTGAGTTTTGCACTAAGATGTGTGATATGCAATGTCCTTTAGCAGCTTTTGGAAATTATATATTTATACAATTATCTGTATCAAATTTAAGAAGGGTAATGGTTCATGGATTCTCCTGGGGTAAAATATTCCGAAGGTAAACTAGTCCCTCATTCGGATTTCCGGGCTGGGACTCCTTCAGGGGGCTCCAAGAACAGGATTAACAAAGACCTTAGAATAGGAACGTGGAATGTACGAACATTATACCAAACGGGCGCTCTTCAGGTGGCGGTACGCGAGACCGAGAAGTACGAGCTAGACATATTAGTGATACAAGAAGTTCGGTGGGAGGGTCAAGATAGCATCCCACAGGGCAAGTACACTTTCTACTACGGGGGAACACACTCTCACCATTTCGGAACAGGATTCCTCATTAAGAACAGTATCCTTCAGGCGGTTCAGAATATAGAGTTCGTAAACGAGAGGCTATCGTGCGTTACGATACGTACTCTATGGGGCAACACGGTTTTATTAAACGTCTATGCTCCAACCGAGGGGGTTACTGATAACGACAAAGATATATTCTACGATGAGCTAGAAAGGCTGTTTGACCGATTACCGAAGTATAATTCGAAAATTGTGTTGGGTGATTTCAATGCAAAGGTAGGGAGGGAAGAAAAATATAGACCTACTATAGGCAAATACAGCCTTCACGAAAAGACCAACAACAATGGAGAAAGACTGATAACTTTCGTGATTTCGAAAAACCTACTGGTAAAGAGCACATACTTTGAACACAAAGGCATACACAAATACACATGGGTATCTCCGGACGGAAAACTCTCAACCAGATCGATCACGTATTAGTAGACAGACGAAGACACACCAACATAATGGATGTCAGGTCGTACGGAGGAGCGGAAGGTCACACCGACCATCAATTAGTGATCACAAAAGTAAGGGAAAAGTTATGCAACGCGAACAGAGAAAACAAGGGGCCGAAACAACTAAAATTCGAAGTGAAACGATTATATAATCCGAGCATAAAAACAGATTACCAACTCGAATTCTCAAATAGGTTCGAAATCCTAGCCGACTCGAGTAATAATAATGATGATACTAATCATGAAATGGATGTAAGATGTGGGAGGCAATTCGTGAAACAGTTAAGAGTGCAGCGAAGGAACGTGTAGGTGAGAAGAAACAACAGAGAAACAAACCTTGGTTTGATGAAGAATGCCTTAAGCTTCATGAGGAACGAATACAAGCAAGACATCGATGGCTAAGTAACAAAAGCGAAGCAAATATCAACCACTACAGTAACGCGAAACGAAACGCCACACTCGGATTCAGAAACAAAAAGCGAGAATATCTCACGCAGAAGATTCAGGAGATAGAGGAAAACGGGAAGACAAATAACATACGAGATCTATACAAAGGGGGTAAACTCGTTAAAGAAAGGTTACCAGCCAAGGTTATGAATGACTAGAAATGAACGTGGAGATCTCCAGGCTGATCCGACTAAAATTGTCGATGTGTGGAAAAGTTATTTCGACAAACTTCTTAATGTACACAACGGGGAAGAAACAGAGGCATTTGAAATCCATACCACAGAACCGTGGATTCCCAAACCTAGCGAGATCGAGATCGAAATGTCGGTAAAGAAATTGAAAATTTTCAAATCACCAGGAATAGACAATATTCCAGCCGAATTAATCAAAGCAGGAGGAACGGCACTAATCAAGGAACTACATAAATTGATAACTGCTATATGGAGAAAGGAGGAGCTCCCAAAGAAATGGAAAACCTCATTAATAGTTCCGATTTACAAAAAAGGCGATAAATCGGACTGTAATAATTACCACGGAATCTCGTTACTTCCAATCTGTTACAAGGTATTAAGTAATATTCTGCTAAAACGCCTAAGTGTATACGTAGATGAAATAATTGGAGATCACCAATGTGGATTTAGAAGAAATAATTCCACGTTGGACCAGATTTTTGCCTTGAGACAAATTTTAGAGAAGAAGTGGGAATACAGTGGGACGGTTCTTCAGCTATTCATTGATTTTAAGAAAGCATATGATTCTATCAAAAGGGAAAAGTTATACAGTATCCTGATACGATATGGAATTCCGAAAAAAATGATTCAGCTAGTGAAGATGTGTCTCAGCGACCCCATAAGCAGAGTACGGATAGGTAATAATATGTCAAATAGTTTCAAGATTCGCAAGGGATTGAAACAAGGCAATGCCTTGTCCCCACTACTGTTTAACTTTGCGTTAGAATATGCGATTTAAAAAATTAAAGGGGACAAAAAGGGACTATCATTGAATGGTTTGAATCAACTGTTTGTATACGCGGATGATGTAGATTTAATAGGGGACGATATAGATGCACTACAAAGCAACACCGATGTCTTAGTAGAAGCGTGTGATGAGATAGGTCTACAGGTAAAGAGATAAAACAAAATACATAATAACAAGCTGAAACACAGGGAATGAAGGAATTAAAAACATAAGAATTAGGGTAAAAACTTTGGTAAACTTTATTTTTATATGGGCCAGTTTAAGTAACTTTGGACTTCGGCCCGTCATGATTTGCCCTTAGCTGTTAAGTGTTAAAATCCACACCCATGCCCCTGCCGGGACTCGAACCCGGGACCGTTGAGTCGATAGCCTACCGCCGCAGACCGCTCGACCACCCGGCCGGCATAAGAATTAGGGATGAGGTAATAGAGAAAGTAAACAAATTTAAATACTTGGGAGCATACGTAACAAGCAAAAATGAGGTCACGGAAGTAATAAACAGTCGCTTAGTATCGGAGAACGTATGTTTCTATTCAGTCCAAAATCTTTTAACATCGCGATTAATATCAAGGAAACTGAAATTAAAAATATACAGAACGGTTGTTCTGCTGGTAATACTTCACGGTTGCGAAAGCTGGAGTACGACCCTAGCAAATGAACATAAATTACATGTATTTGAAAATAAGGTTTTGAGAAAGATATATGGGCCGAAACGCGACGAGATGACTGGAGAGTGGAGGAGACTGCATAATGAAGAACTCCACGGACTGTACGATTCACTAGATGTTGTAAAAATAATGAAATCGCGTCGATTAAGGTGAGCAGGCCATGTAGCTCGGATGGGGGGAAAACGAATATTATATTATATCCTGGTTGGAAGACCGGATGGAAAGAGGCCATTGGGAAGACCGAGACGTCGTTGGGAGGACAATATTAGAAGAGATCTTCGAGAAGTAGGTGTTTGTGATGAAAACTGGCTTAATATTGCCGAGGATAGAATTCAATGGCGAACGTTTGTTACTGCGGCGATGAACTTGCGAGTTCCATAAGCCATAGAGTTAGTTAGTGACCCAGTAACGTCAGGAACTCTTGATAGCCTTCTAGTATCATTTTCCATATGAAATTTAGCAAATTCTTGACTCATGGGTAAGTGCAAAAATTTCTTCCCCTTGTCACAGGTTAGCGGAGTACTGATTTCAGAAATGATGCTGACAATGCGTGAATCGGTAGCCACGTAATCGAGGAACATTAGAGCAACCACAGACACAGGTAGTGAGTATGGACAAGTATACACGAACAGCGTATCTTGTCAGTGAAATGAATTAGAATTTTGTTTTAAGGCATTTATTTAACTTTGGTTCAGGCCGAATGGATGGTGATGGGAGAATCAGTGGGATGAAGAAAGTGACAGAAAACTGAACAACCCCGAGCAAGCACAAGCACACGGTGTTAGTGCACCACAAAGTCCAGATCCCATGAGTCAAGGGTCGAACAAAGGACTCCACGCACCAGAAGTGAGCGTTCTACCACAGACGGCCCCTGGATGAAATGCAGACCGATAGAGCACATCAAATACTGTTTACTTTTTGAGTTCGATAAAGGCAGTAATGCGTCCTCAGCCTGTGACATCATTCGGCAAGTACATGGTGGAAGATGCATTTTACGATAACACATGTCATCGGTGGTTCCGAAAAGTAAGCGACGAAGACAAAAGCTGTCAAGATCAACCACAATCTGGACGTCCAGCAGTGTTTGCCGAAGAGGATCTCGATTAAGCTATAAGAAACAGCCTAATTAAACCGTAGAGGAATTAGCGGAAACCTTGAAAGAGGGCTAGAATCCCTAGCTTTACCAGAAGGTTTATCGTTGGGTTCAACTCAGCTGAATACAACTCAATGGGAGGGGCGCGTCTACCTGTGTCTACTTGCTTTTCTGATAGAAAATAACCAGTTCTTGACACGTACGCGTATTGTTATAGGTGGTGAGAAGTGGGTTCTGTACAGGAACGTAAAGCGTCGAATATGATTGTGTGTCGCGTTTCTATGCCGCCTTTATCGCCGTTCAAACTAGAACATCATATGTGATACTGTGTGTGTGGTGTGATGTCAAATATATAACTGGGAGGTCCTGGAACATATCCAAACCATTATTGCTAGCTAAGTCAAAACCGGATTAAGGTGGGGGATAAAGGGGCTGTTGTCGAGGGCTCCCACTTATTCAGGGACTTCGCTAACGGTAAAGAGTTCATAACCTTACTGTTACGACCACAGGGGGGTATGTCCTAACAGTCAATAGCGCAGGTTCCCCCAAGTACTTTAATGCAGAATTGCACTTTCTCATGTCAATAGTTGGGACTGCGAGCAGCATTCTGATCCAAGCGGCTAGGCCTTGCCAATCGCCAGGGAGTTATTATCCAGTAAGATAACGCAAGGCCACATGCTGCAATCAATAACCGTAAATAAAATGTTTGGTTGTGAGATATAAAATTCCCTCCCTTTTACCAACGTTGAGAAAGTTTTTTTAATTTACATTGAGACAACTTCTCTTGTGTTTATTTGTTTTTCCATTAACTAATCTCTTAACCTATTTATATTGACCTGTAAGGCCCTCTAGACAGGGACCGCGCAACGCGAGGTCTCGCGTTGTAGTTATGCCACTGCACAGTGGTCCATAGCAGGAATATGATGGTAAAGTTTTAGGTGGTTATACGCTGCGCTCATTGCAACGAAACCTCTCGCTTAATATCTCATAGGGAAATGCGTATTTCATAAATTTTAGGTGGGTATACGGTAAAGCCTAAAAAACTGAGGCGGGTATACGCCGTATACCTGCGCATACCCTCCATTACGTCACTGGTCCAGACACCCGGAAAAGCTGGCCAAAATACAATCTTGTGTGAAAGGTGAACGACCAAATCTGACCTGAAGTCCTTAGGTTGGGGTACTCGGAAGTACTCGTGTTTGAGATAAATTTTCACTCCTTAGGCGGAGAGTGACCTCAGAAGTGAGAGGTTGATCACAGGTGACAATTATCTACAGTTTCTAACGTGACGACAAAAAAGTTCCGACCTTTTTGCTAAAGTTTCAGCCTGTACCCTGGAATGTTGAAGTAGATGTTTCGTATGTCTATAAATTATACTTGCTGTTCATGTACTAAGATATGTCGTTGCAAGTGGGTTTCCTGTGTTACAAATGAGTAAGTGCAAGGACATTGCAGCACAAATTTTTATGGGCGTTTTTCTTTTATTCAGAAGATTTTGTTGAGACTGCCACATTATGCCACGTCGGTTCCTCACTTCAAAAGTAGCTTAATTATTCCTCTTTTAGAAACTGCTCTTGTTCCAATTTGCCCGATTTTATAAAAAAAACGGGAAAGAACTGTTATGGTCCCCTCAAAATTTTTACAATTTTTATATCAGATTCGTAATCAGCGATCTCATAAATATTTATATACAAAGTTTCATAAAAATCGAAATACAACTTCATATTTTGGCCAGATTTGGAGGGTGTCTGGATCAATGTGCACTGGTGTGAGTGACCCTTAGTTACCAATGGAAAAGTGCCGCGTGTATATATCTATTGGTTTGTATTGGTGTAGAAGACGTACCAACACGATTAAATGTTAATTTAGAAGAGGTTTGGTTTAGCAATTGTGTGCGTAACTGACGCCACGAAACTCTTAGCAATTCGCTCCGCAACGTTTAAATAGCACTCGGAAAGTTGCCCGCCTAGCATAATTATTAGAGGTTGGAATGTCCCTGGTTCGATTACAGCCCAGAATTTTTTTTCAGCTTCTTTTACAAAGCATCGTTTCCTTTTCTGCTTTGGAAAAATACTCTGCCTTTGTTTTCCCTTGCATTTTTTTGCTTTTACCAACATTCACTGAAATAGATTGGCTCAAGTCAGGTCAGTATTTTTCATTTTTTATTATACACGATAAATCCAATATGCAATTTCAACATTTCACCCAATTCACGGAAAAGTGTAGAAAGCCATGTATCATAGTCCTTATTTTCTTTTTAATACAAATCTCTTTATATTTATTTACACGGGAGATCTTCCCCAACACAGATTAAGGTGCTTTAGATCATTACAAATCCAGACAACCACCAAGGCATAAATGTGACAATATCGAACATGTTGTCAATGTTGTCAGAAAAGGAAAAAAAAAATCTCCACTTAGAAAGGATAAAAACACTCCCAGAATAATCACATCAAAGTTAATAAAATGGGTTTCTTGAAATTACGAACTCATTGTAATACCTAGGTATATACCATGTATTTACATGACGGCATGTAATTTTCCAGTGGCGGTATGCTTTTAGTCCTAGAAAACCAGTGACTCTAAGCAGAACCGGATTTATGTGTCTAGGCGCCCTAGGCTCATAATTTCCAGTGGCTCCAGCCCCTCCCTTTTCTTCTTCTTCTCACCCCACCCTTTTCTTTTCCTCCTCACCACTCTCGTCCTTTCCCCTTCAGACCTTCACAGTGTGTAAAATTACTCTCGTCCATCCTCCCCACATTAATAACGATATGATAATAATACAGATTTATACCCTGAAGTGTATCTATCAGCCTTTATATCGGTTCACCCATCAATATTTCGCTCCTAAAAACGACCAACTTGAAAGTAACAAAATATCTAGGCATGGACCAAAGCGACACTACAAACACATTCGCTGCATTGAATACGTGGGCACACAATTCTTTGAATGTTAAGATCCCTCCTCGCGCCCGCCTCACTTTTTTAAAACATTTTTTCTAAATATTTAAAAAACAGAGTACTCTGAAAGAGTACTTTGAAAAAACTAGTGCTCTTGGTCTTTGAAATATTTAGAAAAACGTTAAAGGGCTCTTAAACACCTCCGGGAAAATTTGTCCTGAAGATATGAGGTCAAGCTAGAGAGAGAAATAACGGTTGTTTCTACTGTCCTAAAAGACAGGTTAGTTTTCTTTTTTAATTTTAAGGTCTGTAGCCATCTATGGATCAGACCGGGATAAAATGTGGGATCTAAGCAGCTAGTGTCTATGCATATAGAGTATTCAACACAAAATACCTGTTACCCATTGCAGGGGTATAGATGACTGCACGCTTCATATGTTGCACTGACAAAAAATGATTATTGGTGTGGGCCTAGATACAAATAAGAATAAATATTATTAATATAAGCAATAATGTTTGTTTTACTATTTCTAACGTAAATTAACCTGGCTTTAAGTTAGCTGAAGTCAGTTATGTGCAAGGGATCGCCAGGGTCCAAGATGAAGGTCCTTGGCGCTCCATACATGTCATACCGGCACATACAGTCCCACTTCGACCACTGCTTCTGCTTCTGGAATTTATAATGGTGCTGTTTTGTTGTAGGTGCTGAAATAACCCTTATTCAATTAAAGTTTGAGTTATTATCTGACAAAATTGTCTTTCTTTGAACAAGTAATTTGCTATTAATATACAACTCATTGTTCTTTATTGCTTGTTGGCACAATTGTTGCCATTGCCTCCTTCCCTTCCTCTTTGTTGCTACATAGAGCGACAAGTGCTGGATGAAAGTATTTGGGGACCCTGGGCCAAAAATTATTTTACCTATCACCTGTAGTAGTAAAAGTAACTGGTTTACCTTTGGCGGACCCCCTAAACGACTGGGGGCCCTGGGCTGTAGCCCCTTAGGCTCCGCTTAATCCGGCTCTGAGCGCGACGGGAAACCACCTACTTATGAAATACAAGTGTTGACAGTAGCCTGCTCAAATCACATACCAAGTGTACCAAGTGACTGAATGGTAAACTGTCATCTTCATTGACCCACTATGTAGCAGTGAACCATCTCGCGTCCGTGTACGGAAAAGTATGTGGCATTTAGAAGTTAGTCTACCTTGGATGCAAAAAAATGCGAGGGAAATTTTTTTTTAGTAGCAACATGAAGCATATTAAGTACGAAACTAACTGACCTGGTGATGGCTACAATCCTTGATTGTAATATTCTCATTCTGCAATGACATCCAAACATCAGACTTGCGGTGTATCTGAGTGTGATAACATAGCGTGTAATTTTCTGACAGTGCTCATCCGAAGAGAGTGGTCTGTTACAGAGATGATACACGGAATGCCATGGAAGCATCTCCCTAAAAATCCTTTACCTTCGGGACCAAATCAAAGTCACATGGGCTAATATCTGGCGAATAAGGACTTCCTGTGTTCAAGTATCTTTAACTATCTTCTGATGATCTAACGTACGGTATACCTATAATCATCTTGAATTGTCGTGTTGGACAGAGGGATGCGTCTATAGGTCATGTTTTTTCTTTATCATCGAAGATGGACGGAGATGATGTTCCAGGCAATGAGAATGATATTCAACATAAACTGTATTCCCTAATAAAACAGCTTAACTCTACATCTAGGTCTGTTGATGTGTTCCGTTCCGAGGCTGGCCTTCACCGTGTTTTTAAAGACTATCTCACGTCCATGCCGAAAAGCATTTACCCATCTGGCAAGATCCAATATGGGAAAGCAGAGATACTCCATACAGGTCTTTCTCAATCCTTTGTGACATTAATACTCACTTCTTGCCCGTGCAACCTAGAAGTGGAACTTGTCTTTTCAAGTTGATCTTATTGCGTGAACGTTGTTTAGGACGGTTACACACTGTCACAACTTCATTTCCTTCTGTATCAGCAAACCGATGTTGACTACAAAACCAGCACGTCATCGCATGCACGAAACACTAGTAAATAACAAATCGTTAATCATTTGTTATTGTTCCACTCAACAACCACTAGGCGACTATGTTAGAACTTAAATTGGATATGTATTTGATGTCCTCAAAATGTGACATTCTATTATTGACATCTTAAAATGGCTCCCACTATATTTCTGGAACATACAAAAGCAAAATAAACTTCAGTAAACAAAAATAGACGAAATTCCTTTTTCCACAAGAATCTTGTGTTAAGTAAATATTGAAATTAAGGCAGAAAAATATATATTTTCAGAAGAAGACGTAAATAATGTGGATATTCCTGAACTTTGCTAATTTTGTTACCTTGATCCTGGAATGTTAAAGAAGAATTTGAAGTTTTCCGCACATCTACTTGTCAGTGGCGAAAGACATCGAATTAACTTCTATTGGTGTAGGAAGACATAAGCAGAAATAGTACATGGCAGAACGAAATGTAGCTATTGAAGACAAGAACGAAAGTGATTTTTAATCTACGGACAAGGAGCTTGCGGAGACTGAAGAACTAAATTAACGTTGGATCAGGGGACTGTCGGGTTGTCCATTCTCCAATTCCCAAACTTTTTGTTTTGTACAAGATTCTTATTACAGTCGAAAATGTTCAGTAGAACGTACAATGAGTTAAATGAGAATAATGAAATACTTGACTATGTTCTTCCATGACAAACAGTTGCCTTGGCCTATACTGTCCACTTTCATTGCTGCGTGTGAGTTCAACATTCTTCGACAGGTATCCAACGAGGAGATGATTCACTACCTTTCTGCAACAAGGTGCCAAGGACAAAACCCATTTCAATGCATGCAAACCATTGCTTGTATGCAGGCAAGTACTGGGTCCAGACTAACGTACCGGGCATTGGACCATTGGCAGTGGCCCCAGCCTATGGAGGCGCGGGAAGGGCTTTGGTCCGAGGCAGGACAGTTTTTATGAATAGGCATCGGCTCGGCATAGGCCGAAAATTTGTTGCAACTATAGATTGTTGCAAAAAATATAATTCAATGTAACTAATGCATAATTCTCAGTTTTACTTACACTACACTCGTAAGAAACGAGTTAGTTCCTTGCTGTTCTTACACAAGTATTTAATTACTACTACTTCTGGGTCAAAATCACTGGTTAATTTTCTTTGATAGATGTTCTTAATTCAACATATTTCTCAAGCGGTTTTTTTTATTAGCTCTGCTTAGGAAATTGTCCCTTTTACAAAAAAAAAATTGGTGAAGTTAAAGATTTGTGCGCTTTGCATAAGTTATCGTAGCAAAATGAAGAAGGTTATAAATATTGGAGAACGTGAAACGCATGCCATACAGTACTGCAAATTCTCGAGCAGTAGGATTACACTCTTCAAGTGTTATTTCTGCCGCTTCAGTATCATCATCACCCTACACCACCTCGATACCACCAAATGAATAAATACTGGTAATGTCTTCTGGAAGAACTGTCATATGTGAACCCATTGCTCTTCCGAAGTCTTTAATTGCTGCTTCAATATTTCAATATTTATTGTCGGACAGATTTTTAAAATATCTGGGATGCTTTAATAACTTGCTTGAAGTTCCTCTGAGCTTGTTTCAGAAGACTGATTGTGTTGTCCACTATTCTCCAGACCTCTGTGTACAATGTGTAGTCCATCATTGAACCCTGGAGATAAACGGACTAGCGCTTCATTATTTCAGACGTCTGTATGGGCCTATAAATGAAAGCAACCAGTACATTTCACTCTTCATCAATTTTTGCTTCGAAACAAGTCTTGTGTTAAATCTTTAAATATCAATGCATTTTCTGCTGAAGCTTTCGAAGCATTGACTTCTTCTTATGGTACCATGTCAAAGTTGACGTTCTGGAGAGTTACACTCAATTTTCGAAACTACCGTATAACAGTTTCTTTGTTCAGCCACCTTCTGGAAGTCAAGTGATCAATTTTACATGATCATTTTCTTTCTGCTATTATTTTCTCATTTCTCGATTCTCTTCTAAGAATCCTTGAAAGAAACACAAGTAGTCTGTACGTTTCTCAAATATGTAATGTCTGGCGCAGTGCAAGACGTTAGGTCACAAACTAATAAATAGGCTAAATGACTAATGCAGAACACATGAATATGGTTTTTCTGGTTGAGAAATGAAATCACTCTTTCGTTTTCTCTCTGTATATTACTTTCTCCGTCACAACTCTCACCAATGGAAGCTATCAGGAGGCATTTTCTTGTCTTACAATATCTTTTACAGGCATTCATATAGATCTTTACCTTTAGAACAATACAATCTAAATAAACTAGATCTTACTCCTGGATGTTGTCTAGCAGTATATAATTATCAACGAGGCACTGGTGATGATTAAGCGCGTCTTGATTCATGTCAATTTTAGTGCATACCTTTTGGGCATGACATGACGATTCGGTGAAGTAAGATGTTCTTCGAAAAGAAGAGATTTCATATCACTTTGTTCTTCAAACATGTGTCAGAAATTGCACACTGGTGATGAGTATATGAACTTCTGTGTTATAAAATCTGTTGGTATACGTAGTGCAATTCACTGAACCCAGTTTAAAAAAGAAACTGTGTGTAGAAAAGGCATGGAGGTGACGAGTTGAAAAGAAGGTGGTACTATGTGTAACTTCGCCTTCCTTGTCCTCACTACAAATGCAAGTTTTAGGTTGGATGGTAATTCTTCATTTTTGGTGTCCAGTTAAAGTGGATGTCAAAGAATAATTCTGTCTCTCGACCCGTATAAATTTGCAGAACCGAGAAGGTTTATGAAACCCAAATTATCACTGGAGAATTCCGATTTTCCCTGATGACTAGGCACAGGATCCGTTTTTGAAGTTGGGGAACCAGCTTTTTTCCCTGGTTTATTTTGGCCTACTAAAATCGTTTATCACTAGCACGACTAGATCGGAGGTATCAGAGCTTCCAACAGCTTCTCATCGCATGGTTCTTTGACTCACTTCTGACTCTTCCCATTCGTTCAATTCATTCTCGCTTTAATTAACAACTCCAGTTCTGAACAAAAAAATGCAGTTCTTTGTGGAAAGATCCGCTTGTTCCTTAAAATCTCTGGCTTTAATTGCTCCGCCTTTTTGTTTCGTTTTCCCTTTTATTGAATTCAATGGCTACAATAATATGCCACATACTCAAAGTTTATAGTTTATCTTGAAAAAAATAGCCTGTGCTAGTATTAAAAAAAAATGGCATGAGAAAATGATTAAATCATTGCTTCACCTGTTCTGTATGTCTTTTTTTATATAAGTTCTAAATAAACTCAGATTATTAAGAAAACGACTGGCTAATTTAAGAGCGTTATTCGATTTCATATTCTTATAAAACGTTTTTTTTTTAGCTATGTGTAACCGATGTACGGGTTATACTTAACACGATGTAACATTCATTAGACTGAAAAAACTAATATTTCAGATATCGAAACAAATTCGCAGTCGACGCGGCGCAGTGCGGCCTTTTCAACCGGCGGTGCACCGGGTAAATACCCAGTAACCCGGTGGGCCAGTACGTGCCTGCTTATATATGATGGTCAAGATATCAATAGTCCCTAGTTCCAGTTTTAATATTTATAAATATATAAAATACAATATTATCAAATGTGTTTAATATTCAATACATTAGAATTTCTTTTCAAATAGAGAGTAACTGTACGATTGAAAATGCTCGGTCATATTTCTTACGAAAAATTAAACGGAAACAGTAAAGTTTGAACGAATGTTTGTTTCGATGGGATGAGTCTATGAAACTAGGAGAGACTGCATCAGAGTCATTAGAGATGGGCCCACCCAACCCAACTATGAATAGCAAAGGATCTGGTTGTAACGCCGGTACTGCTCTAATGAAGATCTTCCCAGCTCCTGTAGTTGTACCACGCACACTAGAATAGACGTCATCAAATATTAGCTCTTCTATCTCGGGGTATCTCATTTCTTCGATTAGTGATGGAAAAACTGTCCTGTATATGTAGGACTTCCAATTCAGAACCACATCGGTGGGTTGTACGTACATCCTCCGTTCGGAACCACATCGATAGAATCCATCTATTCTAAAGAGAGAGATTTGGAGGATAATAAAACACTACAACAAGCTTACCTCCTAAGAGCTTTTTATTGAACGGTTTACTTACAATGCATTACACGCCCTTATAATAACCTCCGTCTGAGGCGTTAACAGTACATCCACCATAGAAAAGTAAATATATAATTATATTTATTTTATTATACGCACACATTAAAACATGGTTCATATATTACATAAGACAACATTGACAATTATAGAAATTTTCAGAATTAAAATATTCCTTGCATATATATATATATTGATCCGATGCAAATAGATCCGGTATTTATGATGATAAATAGTATTCATACGCTCAGAAATGTTCTTGCATACACACATATAATATGTTACATTTTATATGATGCCTCTCAATAACATTTAGTCCAAGAGTCGTGAATAAAAATAGTCAAATGCATCAATAATTGTATAATCTTCAGGATTAAAAATAGCATCTTCTTAACATTTATTAAATATTCTGAATTCAGAAAACAATAGCCTTAGCAGATCATCGTCAAATTCCAACTAGGTTGGAGCATGTGACAACCAGCTCATGTGCAAGGTCTTAATATGACAGTGAATGACGTCACATGGGCTGTAATTCTGAATACACTATCTTAAATTCTAGACTCACTTTGTATAAATCTGAAAGCAAATTCTTTGTCGTGATACAGCAAATATGATATTTATTTCTCGTCAGGACCACATTGCTTCTCATAGCTAGTTTTTGGATTGTCTAGTGTCTAGGTAACAAAATTACTCTTTACGTCTCAGTGCAGTCTTAAATAGCAAGTATATTAAAAAGCATTTTTCAAATTTAGTTTTCTCCTTTTCGTGAGGATTCACCATAAACATCCCTTCGGAAGCGGTATTTGCAAAGTGCAATTGTTTTGTGTTGTAAATGCATAAATATAACTTTTTCAAATATACCGTACTTGTTTTTCACAATTGCACCAAAAATAAAATAAAATATTTAAGAGTTAGACAGAAATAGTCCTAGCTATAAAAACCAAGTATCTGAAGAGAAACAAACTTTATTATATTCTACTGTAGCATGTTAGCAATAAGAGTAAAGTTTGTAGATGGCTATGCGATTGCAATACATTCCATAAATACACTACTGGACAATTGCTAGGAAACAGCTGAAATTCGGCGTTTATGTATTGTCCGAGTTTGTTTATCTGCACGAAGCGACAAGTAGAGGGCACTAGCAAGTAGTCGTTACTTTGGGAACAAACAACAGAGCTAGTCGAGCTCCCTTATCAACCGCAGTCAGTCGAAAGGTCGTAACAAAGGTAGACGGTCGAACACAGTAGCGGTATGTTTCAGTACAATACTGTTGTGTAAAGTGAACTTTCTATTGGAAGATGACTGGAAGGCGTCATTTGAGTGATTATGATCGTGGAAGGGCAATTAGTAGGCTTGAGGAAAGTCAAAGTGTCACGGAGATTAAGCGTGTGATGGAAGTCGCACCGAGTCCGTCCCGCAACCCCAGAGATCTCTGACCGATGGAACACAGGGGCTTCTTGGAGTGCCGGAATTCCGGCAATCCAAGAATCTCTAGGGACATGCCTGCCCCAAGGCAAGGAGCTCAAAAATGAGCGTGATGTACTACCTTGAAAGTACACAACTTGGCTTGTGTAAAGGATACAAAGAGGCAGGGGTGGTATGCGGGTCCCCCTAAATAAAAAATAAAAAGGTCGCACCGAGTGGGATTTCTCGTCTGAAATGACCCGCTATGTCAAGAGGAAGACCCTAAATGTCCATGGTGGAGGTTGAGGACGGAGTACTACAGCTCGAGAGGATCCTATTGGCGAAAAGGAATCGATTTGCTACTTCTGCGCATATTAGTCAATCTTGCAAGCATAGTAGGCACCCGTGTATCTCCCAGAACCACTTCACAACGACTGAATAGTGTCGGGTAATATGTTCGAAAGTCATTTCGGTGTGTGCCATTATCTCCCGAACACCGTCGATTCAGATTACAGTGGTATATAGAACACCATGATTAGGATAAACGGCAGTGGTCCACGGTAATGTTTTCAGATGAATCCCTGTTCAGTGTGGCTAGTGATTCAGGACATCAACAAACGTGGAGAGAACCGGGAACATGTTACCGTCAGTAAAACATCCCTGAATGTGACAGTTATGGTGATCCTACACTACTACAGTCATGGCATGGGCAGGCATCATGACGAATGTAAGGACATCTCTGGTTGTTATCTTTGAAGGAGAATCTGTCACTGGAAAACGGTATTGTACCGAGATCTTGGTATTGTACCGAGACCTATTTGCCAGATGTGAATCCCATCGAACATATTTGGGACGCTCTCGGAAGACGTGTGGCAAAGCAGACACCATAGCTGGGACCCTGGAAGGCCTTAAAACACAACTCAAAGAGGAATGGAACAACATACCAATGGAACTTCTGAGCAGTCTCGTGGAGAGTATGCGAAACAGATGTAACACATGCATTGCCGTCCCAATCCACCTATTCCAGCCATCTTCCAAAAGAAAGTTCACTTTACACGACAGTATTGCAGCGAAACGTACCACTACCGTGTTGGACCGTCTACCGTTGTTACGACCTTTCGACTTACTGCGGTTGTTTTCCGCTCGACCAGCTGTGTTGTTTGTTCCGAAGGTAAAGGCTATTCCATAGTGTCCTCTACTGGTCGCTTTGTGCAGATGCACAGCCTTGAAGAAAACATAAATGCCGAATTCCAGCTATTCCCTAACAATTGTCAAGCAGTGTAGTAATGCCAGTGAAACTTATGAACCAATTGGTTTACAAATCTAACCCAAAGTTTTCCAGTAAACGTGAATATTCACTGAACAATACATTTTAACATTTCTATGTCGCTTATTTACTTTCTTGTAGTTCAAATGAACACGAACTGGAATAATAGTTGGCCCGCCGCTATTCCCTCCAGTTTTAACAGTCTACGGATGTTTCCAAAAGTCACCATCCAGGAGAAAGTAAGAGTTACTGGAGGTAAGTTACATAAATTTTATTTTAAAAAGAAACATTGATTCCTTACTAAATTCATATGAATGCAAAAGAAGAGAAAGTTCTTGAACTTGCCTTTTAGACTTTCACAACTCTATACAGGAGTATATTTAACACATTTACTCCCAGCCTTTTAGTCTTGGCTAAGCAGCTCACCCAGGCGTTTTGTTCAAACAGCATCGATTTTGTAACTGATTATGAATATTTTTATTTCATAAAATCTATTACTATTTCACTAGTATTTTTTTTAACCAAGTGCTATCCAGTATTTCTAATAGCCTTTAGTGTTTGACATCATGTATCACGCACTTTTGGATGCAGAAGAACGCCATCTTTCTTTAGAGCTTTCTGGTCTCACTATTTTAGTTATATCTGTAGCATTTTTTCTTCCTTGTGAAGTATTGTCCATATCAACAAGCAGGAAATCTTGATGATAATGTTGCATTATTTTTCTATACAGTTTAGTCACTAGTTGGAGCTTGTTTTGGGGAAATAACCAATGATGTTTCTGTGACGTCCATTGTCATGAAAATAATGATGAATGTAGGAACTCTCCTTGTAACATTGATTAGGAAACAATCTGCAAAACTACGCACGCAAAAAGTTTAATGACTGGTTCGAAGGATAAAATGATTTGAATATCCCTTCTATTCATTATTTTCAACATCAATGTTACCTTCACTTTTAATTTCTGATTCACATTCACGAACATTCGGTGTTACTTTATTATAAGAGAGTCTGTACACTAATTTGCCAACATCTTTGTCTTGTCTAAGCTTCTTTTAGGACTAAATCAATGTATCGTGCTCAAACTAGCGCTAAATGACTATAATCATCTACGGGCGTTTGGACAAGTACGCGCATAGTCGTTAATGGACGTGAATGTGTTAAGACACTTGAAAACGGTCATTCTGCATCTCCATCAAAGTTATATATATATATA
>JAGDQP010003226.1:76986-96271 GCA_022664845.1 Lepisma saccharinum
ATATATATATATATATATATATATATATATATATAAATTTGTAATGTATCGGGACTTTCTCCTCAAAGACAGGTAGACACAATGCAAACAAGGGGGCCCGTAACGCCCTGTTGCAGAAAAGGGGGGTTACCCAAAACTTCACGTAACGCGATCAAACCTGCCTGGGAGACAAGCCTACATTACGCCACAGCAGAAGTAACAAAAAAAAAACTGTCGGACTTGAAGATAGGGCGGGTGCCTACCCATCAGTTCCCTGCTTCAGCCTAGGACCATCGAAGAAAGGACACACACTAGTCTAGTACCACGAAGCATGCATGGAAGAAGCTCGAAAAGAAGTGCTAGAACGCACAAAATTGGCAAAAAACAGAAGACTAGGAAAAGGCCCCCAAAAGAGGAGGAAGAAGCAAGCGAGAACATCCCGCAGGAAAGCCAAACACAAAACGTTATTTTAATGATCCCCCTAAAATGTACAAGGCTCAACGTAGCCGCGCACTAGTTAACATTATCACGAAATTTAGCTAAGCACAACTGATTTGACTATTCCTTAATGTTTATAGAAGCACTGAATCAAAATATCAGAACTTTATTTCATCTGGAGTTATTTTCTCATATACACCTGAAATAACACTTCGCGGACTGAAATGGCGAAAGGTTGGAAACCTTACTGCAATACCACTGTGATGGTAAACTACCTACTTCTTAATAAAACCCTTGACACAAGAAATATTTGGTATACATGTAATTTATTTTTACTTAAAAATGACAAACGCACTGCAAAAAAAAAAAAAAAAAAAAAAAAAAACTGAATGCTAAATTTCTTTGAAAAGAAACTTTCCGAAGAAAATCTTTTAGCACATCACAATGTGTTTTTAAGATGCTGTCATTTTCACATATCCAAGGGTTAAGATGATTATTTACAGAAATGCTGTGCGTAAGAACAGAGATAAGAATTCACACACATCTTTTCCAAAAGATTAGGTCACTTTTACTTTTAAAATGTAGACATTCTACACTTGAGCCCAGTTAAACAAAATTTCCACAATTATTGAAGCGTAACATTGCTTTCTACGAAAAAAAATAAAGATATAGCTACTGGGCAACAATTTACTTTAATATTTCCAAAATCATTGTCAAACATTTCGTATGTATTTTCCATCTTTGTACTTAATACAACCTAACCTCCAATTCGATAACACAGTCGAGACATACTATAGTTGTGTTAGGTATAACTATACAGAATGAATTTCTTTATGCGAACTGGTTTACGGTTTGCGAAAACAACGGAGGACTTTTAAACTTTGTCCGTAATCGGAATGAAACATTGCGAATCGTTAAAATCTTATGTTTACTAAGATGAACATTCTATAGATATTTCGTGCAATTTAAAACATACCAGTTTTCGAAATGAAGAGGAAACAAAAATGCTGATGGAGAAAAGAACGTGCATTTGAAAGGTAGCATCAACTATAGTGCAAGGTAAAATATTCAACGCATACGAACCAAAATTTTACATCCTGAAATTTCACTATCTAGATGTAGGTGAAACAGACCTGGTTTTCTGAGAGAGAAAGATGAATTTTAAGATATTAACCATACATTACCTGAAAGTAAAACCGACTGTCGATGCCTGCCAAAGTAAGAGGACACATGCTTCCATTAAAACAAAAAAATCACTAATATGCTGAAGGTGCACAAAATCGCTTTCACACTGAAGAAAAAGGGCTTAGAACCACAAATGATATATATTTATTTAAGAAAAACGAGAAAACCCACTGCACACCACATATACCACAACAAATCACCTCACACACTGACGAACTTCACAAATTCTTTTCGTCGCACACTTCCAGGGGCAACCATAGTGGACGATGTAAAAGCCAACAGCAGAAATTAGATTCTCAGCTTCTACCATGAAGAATTTGCAGAAAACAGCTTCTCAAACTTGTTATTCATCTGATGTCCTAACGAGAGAGGAAGTGCCTCTAACAAAATTTTAAGCAAATCATCTTCCTCACCATCACCGCATAGGTCTCTATAGGTCTTTGCCACACTCCAAGCAAAGTCAACAATTGATTTGTATTCGGTGTTCACAAATTTAACATTTTGCAAACGTCGAAGTTTCATTCTCTTTAACCTTTAATTGTCTTTAACCTCTCTTTACCGATAAAGCACGAACAAAAAAAGAAAAAGAAGACACAAAAAAAGGAGAGAGGGTAAGATATGTTGTGACCAACCGAAAATGGGTCACTACAAATTTTAAATGTGTCCTTTAGGCATCTAAAGCTCAGGCCGCAATAGGGGACGGGAAAGGATTCGGGAAGGTTTTGATCAGGGCCATTTGCCTAGTGTGACCGAGGAAAAAAGTGGAGAAACCTCAGTCAGGATGGTACATTGCTGGGATCGAGCCCACGACCTCCTGAATGCTACGCCAACGTTCTACCACTGAGCTACGGCGGCTGGGTATCGAAGTTATGTGTTACTACTAAACTGGCGATAGTAGCAATAGTGAAGCAGAGAGAAACGCATATGATGGATGGAAATAAATGATGAATGAACACCCCTATTTTCATCATGTTGGACAGGTATGTAGAACATTGCGAAAGAAATGACACCTATTTTTAAAAGGTCCTACGTCAAAGTTTGAAGAGTTAAAAAGGGGCGTAAAAGTGGGTTATGAAACCAAAACTTAATTGGAAATATATCTTGAGAACCAGTAGAAATTGTGGAAAATGGATAATGTACATAAAGTTAGCGCATTTTACATATTAGTACATTCTAGTTTTCGTGGTATTGTGATGAAAGTTTGGATTAGCACTAGGGAAGCTACTCTATTTCGACGCCTACTTACCTCGGACATTCCGATTAATGTTTACTGGTACCGTATTTATCTAAGTTTCAATTTTTCCGAACCAAAATACTATGTTTATCATATATCTATGGGGGTACAATGTTCAAAAGAAGAAAATGTTACAATGAAGTAGTCAGTGCAATATTCCTGTTCTAACTTAGCAAGGGATTTTGTTATTTTAAAATATATACAGTGTGGGCCAAAGTCTCGTTACTCCTTGAATCTCGTAGGCATTATGAAGGACGTCTAATGCTTAAGAGTGTGGGGAATTGGTCGCGTAGTCGTAGTAGCGGACGGTGGTAGGCATGCATCAGTACGACTTATAATAAACAGCTTTGAGGTTTGTGTCATTTCTAAGAAGAATGGCTGCCGATATGAGTACGTATTCTATTAAAGACAGTTTCATTGCTGCAGTTATACCAAGATGGATATTATGAACAAGACCCGAAACGGTTTGGAGTTACGCCGTCCCAAAGAAACTGTGCAGTTTCATAGTTGTACCTATTTTCCTTCAGTGCATACAGTTATTAGATCGTTTTAACTTTAAGTCACCCTGCACATGGGGGAATTATAAGGTGACACGTCATATCTCTAATAACAAATGTCTAATGTATTCCATCAACATCACGTAGTAGCATAGATTAAATAAATAACTAATTTAGTTTATGGTGGTATTCTGTTTCGAACAGCAGATCGTAATTCAACTCTGGAACTGGGATCCGTACAGGTTTCACTGGGATAAGTAATTACTTTGTGATAACACTTATTGTTAGATCGGTGAAGGAAAAGTTTTGGGAGTACAATAGAATCTATCCGTTATCATTTTGGACTCATCTCAAGAATCATAAATGGAAAAGGGGGCAACAGGGCACATGATTGTAGTTAGAAATTGTTCGTCCTAATTTGAATATTTCATTGAAACACTCATTGCTAACAAACAATTGGTTACAATTACTGAAATACTGATTTCACCAATGAATTTCTCGTGAAAATCTACCTAAAATAATGTGTCATATGATCCGTTTTCTATCACTAAGTTTAAAACACCAAAGATGTTGTTGCCTTTCCCATGATAATCTAAAAAAAAAAATGTTTTGTGCCGCTTACCTCTATCATTTCGCTTCAGTTTAAATTCAACTTGCATGCTTTTACCTAGAACAACGGCTCTTAAACCTGTGGCCCGCGAATCATCGGGGGTCCGCGACGTCCTTGCAGTCAGGGTATCACAAAGGCTGGAAGGAAAGTTTTCAGATTTTGCAGTTTCAACAGCAGACAACTAAAGGAACGATAAAAAATTATTTCTGCTTCGCTACGAGACATTCTACATGGAAAGACTGTCAATGAGATAATTGAAACCTACCTTGAAGTTTCGCTGAGAGAATCTACGCCGTATAGAAATGTTGCACGCAAACAATAGCTGTTCTCTTCAGCTGTAAGGTTGAAAGATCAAAGTTTGCAATATTAAGTTCGAAGTGTTCACAATCTATGCATTTTTATAATACGAGTAATTCTGTGGTGTGTGTGACAAGACGCTACAACTCGCCACTGTTTCATTCCGGGACGAAAATTCATGGTGTCGGTAAATTGGTGTCAATGCAGCATACTCAGGAACACACTGGTTGTTAAGAAGGCACAAGTAAAACTAAAGCAGACTTTACATGAATCAATTAAAATTATAAAAATTTATAGAGAGCAAAGCACTGGATGCAAGACTTTTTGAACAGCTTTGCAATTATACGGACAACAAACACCACCAATGTTTTGATACACTGTGAGCCATCAGGAGGCAAAGTTTTGTCTCGTTTTGGGGAATTTACGGACAACATAGCACTTCCTCACGTAGAATTTCT
Organism: Lepisma saccharinum; assembly: GCA_022664845.1. Taxonomy (NCBI): domain Eukaryota; kingdom Metazoa; phylum Arthropoda; class Insecta; order Zygentoma; family Lepismatidae; genus Lepisma; species Lepisma saccharinum. The sequence continues at coordinate 81,685 of JAGDQP010003226.1, forward strand.
CCTCAGCGATCTTTAGATGGATTTTCCTGGATAGTAAAATCAGCTTATCTGCCAGATATCTTCACCCATATATCTGGTGTAGTAAAAAGTAATCCATTATTTTGGCATGACATTGAAGGCTTGACTTACCATAGTTAGAATGATCCGATTTAGGTCACATATGCGCCGTTTTGTTCGATAACGTGTTGCCATTTGGAAGGTAATATCATGATGCCTCTCTCATAGAAGCCCTTGTCCCTATTGGCAAAAAATTGAGACAGTCGATGTTCACAAGCCTCATTTGACGCGAATTTTGCACCAGCAAACGTGTTCGCCATGGACAGGAACAGATGGTAATCACTCGGTGCCAGGTCCAGACTATAAGGTGGATGCATAAGAACCTCCCAACCAAGCTCCCGGAGCTTCTGGCGAGTCACTATCGATATGTGTGGCCTGGCGTTGTTCTGGTGGAACACAATGCCTCTGCTATTGGCCAAAGCTGGGCGCTTCTGGGCGATTGCTGCCTTCAGACGGTCCAATTGTTCACAGTATAGTTCCGAGTTAAGGGTTTTTCCGTAGGGCAGCAGCTCATAGTAGATAATTCCCTGATAATCCCACCAAACACACAGCAAAACCTTCCTGGCTTGGGCACCGTTTGCGCCGGCGCACCGCGCTTCGACCACGACCGTTTTCGCGTGACGTTGTCGTAAGTGATCCACTTTTCATCACCAGTCACCAACCGCTTCAGAAATGGGTCGCTTTTGTTGCGATTCAGCAGCGATTCGCAGATGGAAATTCGGTCCATGAGGTTTTTTTGCGTTAACTCGTGTGGCACCCATACATCAAGCTTCTTTGTGTATCCAGCCTTATACAAATGGTTCCACACGGCTTTTTGTGCAATGTTTAGCTCTTGGGCAATCGAAACAGTGCTTACATGACGGTCGGACGCGACAATGTCCATGATTTTATCGACATTTTCGACACGTGGCCTTCCAGTGCGTGGTACATCTTTGACTTCAAAATTACCGGCACGGAATCGACGAAACCAAAATTGCGCGTGATTGGCTGTTACAGTATCAGTACCATAAACACTATTCACATTTGCAGCTGCCTGGCTTGCGTTTTCGCCTTTATCGAAGAAAAACTGTAAAATATAGCGTATTTTCTCTTTGCTAGTGTCCATTTTGACGCGCGCTCACACAACACTGAGTCAACTCATCACAACTATCTGAACAGTGTTTGTAGTACGCAATCTCATCGTTTGAACGCCATCTCGTTGAACCCGATCGGACTTATACAACGCGAGATACAGATCACTGAAGCCATCTATTGGCAAAATAATGGATTACTTTTTACTACACCAGATATTTAACTTAAACCTTGAAGGAGAAAAAGGTTACTGTTTTATATAGTTGAAGAAAAGATCGAAGCAGTAATGAAACAGTTGGAATTGTGGCATCGTCGACTATGAAATTGAAATTGTGAGTCAGTTCCAAACATCATATATATATATATATATATATATATATATATATATATATTGTCCCACCGAGGAGTTGTCTGAGAAGGATACATCACTTATCACACTACCTGTGAAACATAGTTTCCGTAAATATTTTCCTATTCCTGATGCAAGGAAGGACTTGATTAGAGATCAGTTTTCACTTAATTTGTATTAACTAAAGGACTCACGGCAGCAGCAGAGGAAGACAGACTCATAGAAATACGTACGATGGTGCATTGTAATTGCAGCCCTTTGAAAAACATAGTCAGTACTCAGCATGGACGGATTTAGGAGAGAGAGACCCATGGGGATTTAGGAGAGAGAGACCCGTGGGGATTTAGGAGAGAGCAACTACTTTAATGGTGGAAGCTATTTCGGGGTATATTAATATCGTTTAGAATGAAACATGACTGGGGGCAATGCCCCTATGATCCCCCATAAATCCGTCCATGGTACTCAGAATACAAGTTTTGGATATCAAGCTTGGCTTGGCTTATAAGTGAAATGCAAAACTATAGGCCTCTCATTAATAATGCTCCCTTTTTCCATGCAACTTGCGGTTAATAAGGTGAAACCTGGTGCAAATTATATTCATGCCAATTTCTAGCTTTCATTTGCATGTAAAGTTTTGCATAGATGTGTGTTATTAATGATTTCTTGTAAATTCAGTTTTTCTTGTAACAATTAAAAATAATATAATATTCAATTTATATGGAATCATTCCATTAAGATATCATAATAGTAAATATTATAACATGCATGAAAAAATTAATAAATATTTGAGTCACTTCAAGATATTAAATCTTGAGTTGTGTTGTTGGTCCGCGGATACAAAAAATATTTAGAGGGGGTTCGTGGTAAAGAATAGCTGACTTAGAAGACTTCTGGATACCTAGAAATACAACATTTATAGTTCCATGAGGTTATTCCCATCATGAAATATGATTGACAATGTGTGTGTGTGTGTGTTTAACTTCTGAACCTTTTACGGTAACTGGTATCTAATGTCCGACCGTTTGCGAATCAACTTTGAGCTCGCTCATTGTAATTCTGTTGCTTTTACTAAATTTGCAACGATGATATTATAGGTGTGACAGTTCCAGCGTTGTGACTTATTTTGCTCTTTGGTTTAATTGCAGAGAACCACTACAGAATCCTCAATGAGCGTGGTGAAGATATGCTTATAGCGAAAGGTCATCCGGAGTGGTTTAAGTCTCTGAGTCTCACCATCCATGAACTCGGTCCTAAGGGAAATGAGATTCTCAAAGTCATGACGGAAACAGATATTCTTCAACAGGTAATGTTGCTTCATTTTAAATGCGTACGCTATACAAACGTATTAACTCTCATTCAACAAACATTGCTCAGAATTTTCTACAAGAAAAAAATATTTTCAAACGTAAGTCTGAAAAATACTTTTCGATGACTTTGAATTGAACTGAAACTGTTAGATAGCTACTACAATTTCGTCTTCTAGTTTTTCTTCCATCGTGTTTCTTGTAACCTTTTCAAAAAATGCATCCAAGGTGCTTACTATCTTTCTCCTAAACTTTAGAATTCTTCTGATGAAAACAAAAAATTGCCGCTGAATGGATTATAATGAAACTTAATTTTAGTAGTAATACATTTGTTTTGGTAAAACATACTAACGAAATCTATGGCTTACCGGAGCTTTCAAGTTCATAGCCACAGTAACAAACATTTGTCATTCAATTCTATGCTGTGTAAGCCAGTTTCCATCACGAATACCTGTCTCTCGAAGATCCCTTCTTTATAATCCACTCAACAAAGTCTTGGACTTTCTAACTACCTCTTTTCCTCCAGATTCCCAACCACGGCGGAATATATTCTTTCCCCCACCACAACCGTGTTGCGTGATTTGCTCATCTTTTAGCCGTCATGATTTCATTATTCTTACAACATATGGTGAATTGTACAATCTGTAGAGTTCTTCATTATGTAGTCTTCTTCATTCTCCGGTCATCTCGTCCCGCTTCACCTATTCCTTCCGTCAGCTAGTGTTGCCATCGAGGCAGAAAAATGTCCACGAAAAATGAGACGAAACAGAACTCTCGTCATATGAAATATACAACTTTTCGAGACGAGAAGCTTTCGGGACAAGACATTTTCGAGAGGAGACAGTCTCAATCTTGTCTCGTAGGCAACAGTACCGTCACCTCAGTTTTCTTATTACATATGCTGTTGTTTAGTTTCTCTATGATTTCTTTCTTGATTGTTATGTCTGTATTTCCTTCATCTTCTTTGTTTTGGCTCGTTATCATGTATTTAGTTTTCTATACGTTTATCTGTATCCATCTCATCTCAAGCTTCTCGTAAGATATCGGTGTTACTTTGTAGTGCATCTATTTCGTTGCCTAGAATTAAAAATAGCAATGCTTCGATATTCGAATTTTAGCTATCTAAGTTTTTTAACGGTCTGAATTTAGTTTTATACTAAAAAACTTTCATCTTTAGGACTATCCTGACTAAAGTTGTCTATAGTTTTCCTCGGTATCAGCAAGTGGAGTTTTCAAAAGTGACATTGTATAAATAAGAGGATATTCTTGTACACCATTTTAAATAAATGGGGCCTGATAATTATTTAATTAAGATTCTTTTTAATTGTTAAAATTTATTCATACCTGGGCGAACTAAGTGATTGTGATTCGTTTTGGGCTGTTTGTTCTCACATTATTTTATATATTTTGGAACATTTTATACTTAAATACACATTTTAGTATATTTTCTCCCCGCATACATATTTTACCAATTGTTTAACAAATTAATTTCGTTTATAACGATTTTAAGTAAATATATTTCTTTTAAAGTAATAGTGACTGAATTTAATGTTTTCCGTATTTTTTTTTCTTTTTTTTTTGTATTTTCTACGTTTAAACTTCAGCATACATTTTTTTTTTTAAATTTCTATATAATTTTAATATATACAAATAAATCCTTGCCGTTGCTATTTTTAAACTAATTGTTTATCGAAGTTCAAATTTGTGGTGATAACATCGTGTGATTCAGAATGAAGTTTTTCGCGTTATAAAACTTTTTTTTTTTACCTGACAATCAACATTCCTTACTATTGGAAAGTCAGAAAATGCAAAGTGCTCTACACTATAATGTCAGGAAGAGGTACTCGCCTTGTAATTGGAAGGACCCGGGTTCGATTCCGGTATAAAATGGCTGAAATTGGGTTGTACCTGGAAATCTTTAAATGAGTAAAACTCTAAGTAGCAGTAACAGTTTATCCTTGTTTCAGTTTTTCGTGTATATGCAGACACTATAAAGCATTATTTGATATATATTCGAAAACCATCAAATCTGATGTAGACGCTGCTTTTGGTTTTTCTCACCTAAGAGCATAAGAATATAATAGCACTGTCTTTCGTATAACACTAATTGCAGTGTAATTAGTAGTTTCCAAATGTTGATTGTCACTTTTTGTTCATATTAAACACATATTTTTTTTTTTACGTTTTTGAACACATAATTACATAATAATGATAAAAATTAAGCACATGAGTATTGGGGCCCTAATTTAATAAACTATACTTTGATTTTTATCATGTGTTATTGTCAAATTAACAACATTATAAACTTAAAGTAACTATACTAACTAACTCTATGATTTATGAAACTCGCAAGGTTCATCGCCGCAGTAACAAACGTTCACCATTGGGTTCTATCCTGGGCAACATCTTCATATATAGAAAAAACGATTCACTCAGAAGGAATTAATACAGTTGTGCATGGATAGCTGCTCATAATTATACATTTAACAAAGAACGGGGGTACACAAAAAATATTAAACATATTAATAAATAAAATAAATTTGTAAATAGACAGGATCATGTTAATATACTGTAGTGACAAATCTCTGGTCTTCTCGGTCAGTTTGAATGGTGTCGAACACCTAATAATTACGGACTAAATCCACTGAACTTTTATTTGGCTGCGAGAGGAAGTAGGAAGACCAAGATGGTACCTATAACAAGGCACTGAGCAATTCGGTGCTCGTAGGATTTGTACTCAATTCCAATTTAGAAAATCATTAACATTTATATACAAATATTTATTTACAAAACGTAGACGGGTATTTACAAACTAAACATAAATTTATACTTGAGACATGATTACATCTCGCCGACGTAGGATTTGTAGATTATTACTCAAATACATATTTCCGCTAATTTTAATATACTAAAATTCAGTGAGCAACTAACACAAAATAAATTGATATAGAGCCCCCACTATCAAGATTGAACAAATACCAATATATCCATTTAAAGAGAGAGCAACATACCTCTTTGAATTTGGATGTTTTCAGTGTAGTTATTGAAGTCAGTCTAAGTTGCACTTCGAAGATAAGAATTAGAATATCACACTTTCACTGCACGAATGGTTCTAGCGTGTTAGAGCCATTAATAAACAAAGTCTTTAAACTACTCAGAGTGTCTTAATCCAGTTCTATAAACGTAGTAGTAAATTTAAGGTGAGACTTGACTTCTATGACTGTCTAAACTAAAGTAAGCTAAGTCGATCGAGGGGAGGAAGTTTTTAAGTCTTATTTATATCATTCGTTGTATCTAATCGAAGAAGATGGTATGGATGAGAATTTACATTCAGGAAGGAGTACAGGCTATCGAGTTCAATAAAATTACAATATCAAAATAATCTTTAGGGTTAGCTCATACACTCTCGTTCTCATGTATAATATTACCTCCTATGTTGTACACGGAAGTAAATTACGTAACAATTTCCAACAGAGTGTTCATGTAGTTAGGATCACATGGACAATAGTCCATCTGATTACTTGGCTAATTCTTACCGCCTGCGAATCGAGGTGAAGATGTAGTCTTGTGAGACGATTCTCATTTGAGTGTAGAAATACATTGATAACCTAATTCTGTTGCTTCTCTAGATTTACATTACTGGTTGGAGCTTAACATGATTTCGCTTAATAAAACATTTGAGCAATATCCACTAACATCCTCAACGGAAAGATTTTAAACCAATTTAATACGACAAGATAGTAAAATGCTAAATACAATAATAATAAAAATAAATTCAAAATAATGAACTTTGAAGTACACAATAGTAGAATCTCATTGAAGACAACACTAAACAATTTACTTACTTACACAAATGACCTCTATATATACGGTGACCATATTTTCTCAGTCATAATTCGGGACTGGTCTTAATCTAATAGACCCATCCCTCTTATTTTGGGTGATTTCAAAGCCACCCCTTCCCTTCCCTCCCAAAACTTTTCGTTCAGGTTATCTAGCACAAGTTTATAAGTTGCGTTTTATTAAAAACTATCTCGACTTCGAAAATAATAATAATGAAAAATAGTACCAACATGAGAACTTTGAAATTAGTAGGAATTGATCACTGAAAATAAAGCAGAATGTGTTTTACAAGACAAGTTCAATTCCTGAATAATTGACATGTACATATCAACACTATTTTTTAATTTAATTTTCCAAAAATGTATAAATTTACTATCAATAAACCATTATCCACTCATTTTGTTACCAATATAACAATTTTATACCAATGTATTTCAAATATCCATATGAAAAAAAACAACAACTATATAGCCATTTTTTTTTTATTCAGGACTTTTCATATTTCTTCTGGGACACCGGAGCACGACTCTAAAATACGGGACTGTCCCGAAAAATTCGGGACGTATGGTCACCGTATCTATATAGTAACATGTTGAAAATGTAGCTATAAGCGAGCAACTATAGCAACATAAAATCGAATCTGAGCCCCCAATTGCATGCCAGGTGGCCGATGTGCTATCATTAAATTATCGTCCCAACGACTCTGCATATTTGACATTCCTCTGACCTTAGCTGAACCATTCGATCATTGCTGATATACAGTGCCAAGTCACTCCCCTCTATGTGAAGATTTTAATTGAGGAATACTTCTGGAATTCCAGGTCAAAGGAATATCCAATATGTAAGAGAAATAGGTTGTTGTGGCGATAGTTCAATGGCACATAACCGCTGGCATGAACGTGAAAGTGGAGGACCCGGCTTCGATTCTCGGTCGCTCCATTGACCTACTTTTCTTTCTGCAATTTTATTAATCAAAAGTTTGTTTTACAAAATCTGTATTGAAACAGAATACGAATGCTCAGCTTATAGTGTGCTTCACACACCAGACACACACACATGAATTTTAACTCAGTCACACAGGCAAATGCTTGGAATGGTTCCTTTCAATTAGGTCCTGACTGACTCCTCGTCACATCCTTTTCCCTATCCTGTCCCGGACTAAGCCAAAGATGTCTAAAGGCCATAAATAACAATTCACATTCAACAAATGGACAGTTTCTCACTTATAAACTTTACTTTGTGACAGTTCTCAACTTGTAAAAGTATGCAATTACTGGAACTGAAGAAGCGTGAAAAGATTAATTTTGTAACTTTTCATAATAACCGATAAAAAAATGACATGAACTCTTAAAAAGTTACAAATTACTCGAGAATCAGGGAGCAATTCCCCCTTTTCTTTTACGCTTTTCAATGCGCAATTTCTGTATCCTATTTTCAATAGTCGAATGGTCGGAAAAAGTGGGGGAAGGGCAACTGCCTCCCCGTAATCGTCGCCCATGATGATATCTACAGTAAAGTTGTAGCTGTTAATTTTTACATCACTGTCTTTCCAGAAGGGTGATAACCGAGGGACGTCATCCCTCAGATTATTTTTCGTTTCAGGCGAAAAGCACTTGGTAATATGCCTTGATAGCTGTTGCTCCGTACCGTTCCTTCTGAGTGGTTAATTCAGAAAGGTTAAAATCCGCTGATGTAATCTTTGTAGCCATTTCTTGTTACTTTCCAATGAATACTCGATTTTAAAAAGGCGGGAAAAGGATGAATGAAAATTTAGCTCTGAATTTAAGCAGTATTGAAGTATGGAATGCATGATTGGCCGGCGAGGCTTCGTTTCTAACAATTCGTTGAGAGGGAGAGAGAAAAATCAGCTTGTTGCCAAGCTTTTGACACGTGACTGTTGTGCCTGCCATGCTTGAATAAAGTCCGGTACCGGTACCTGTTATCTTAGAACCAGACTGATAAGATCGGTCGACTTTTCATACATGCGCTAGTCGTGTGCTTCGCTTGCGATTTGCTTGAATAACCAATTGAAACACGTGTTTAAGTATTTCTATTGGCGACTCCGAAATCGCAAGCGAAACACGCGACGAATACATACATGAAAAACCGGCCTAATATCTAAACTTTGCAATGTGGGAAGTAATGTCGTCGAAATATAAAGCAGTGATTGGATGCTTTCCAATCTGCTATATGTCTGTCATTTTCTGTCGCAGATAAAACCGTCAGGACTACTTTCCTTGGAAGCTTGCGATTTGGGTGAATAGCCAATTGAAACACTTGTTACAAGTAGAACACGTAATAAAACACGTGTTTCAATTGGCTACTAACCCTAATCGCAAGCAACGCAAACGTTCATGAAAATCAGCCCTTAGCGATCAACACGCTGGGTCAAGTTTAGAAAAAGAAGAAAAAAAAAGAAGAAAAACTTTTGCGTGACGATGAAATAGCTAGAACTACTTGTGAACTGAACATATCCGGCTTCTGTTTATGTGATTAATATTGATTTACTCCAAATAAGGGGAGGTAAACAGTAGATTCCCTAAGAAGATTACTGGTTTAATGTTTGCATTGAAATAGCTTATCCACGTCCAATCAAAAAGGATTCAATGGCAGCCAAACGATTATTTCGTCATAAAGCAAATTTCGTATTGTCTTCTGTCGATTTTGTCGAATCTGGTTAATAATATTTTGATTCAAGCTCAACTGCACAGAAGATAGTATTACTGCACCGACGTAGTATTTTTGTAACCGATTTCAAAAAAGGTAGGAAGTTCTAAGTTCAATCTGTTTGTATTTTTGTAATGGTTGTCCGATCATAAATTTCGAATGGATGCACCTACCAGGTGTGCCGGTTAATAATTCTTTCTTTTTTTCTGACAAAAAAGATGTTTAATGTGGGAGTAAGGTACAAAGTGGTTTACTCAAAGTATAGGCTGTCGCTAGTCACACATTTTCTCCATCTCTGGTAATTTGTGGATGCCCTCCCAGAAAAACTGTACATCTTTTGAGGTGGTCCAGTCACTTTTCGACATCTCCGTAATTGTTGAACCGTTGCTTGGAAACTGCGTGAGACGTCGATGAAAACAAGTGGTAGTCGGAAGAGCCCAAGTCTGGTGAGTACGGCGGGTGGGGCAAGAGTTCCCAGCAAAATGCAGGAATGGAGTCTATGACCGCTTTCTCTGTTTGTGATAGGGCGTTGTCGTGCTGCAAAATAACTTTTCCGTGTCTTGTAGCCCATTCTGGTCGCTTTTCGATCAATGCATGGTTCAAATTGATCATTTGTTGACGGTAGCAACTATTTTACCTGGTTTCAGAAGCTCACGATACAAGACACCCTTCTGATCCCACGAAATGCACAGCTTTGTATTCTTTCCAAAGCGATTCGGTCTTGCGGTCGATGTTGATGGTTGTCCTGGATCAAACCATGATTTTCTGCGTTTTGGATTATCGAAATATATCCATTTTTCGTCTCCAGTAACGATCCGATGCAAAAAAGTTTTTCTTTCATGCCGAGAAAGAAAAACATCGCACTTTGGTTTTCGCTTTTCCATCTGTCTGTTGTTCAGCTGATGTGGCACCAATTTCCTGCCCTCTGGATCTTTCCTATGGTATGCAGACGATCACAAATGGTTCGGCGACCAACAATCAACATCTCTGCCATTTGTTATTGAGTTTGCGTATCGTCTTCGTCCAACAATGCTTGCAATTCGGCATCTTCATTTTTTTTTTTTTTTTTTTTTTTTTGACCTGGGTGTTCTTTGTCTATCAAGTCGAAATCACAGCTTTTGAATCGTCCAAACCAACACACACAAGCGTTTTACATTGGGACATTGTCACCGTAAGTTTTCACTAGTATACGACGGCTTTCACTCGCGTTCTTCTTTTGATTGAACAAGAAAAGCAGTACGTGCCGCAAATGCTCTTTATTTGGCTCGAAACTCGACATATTTACCACACGAAAAAAAATATGACGCCAGCTCGAAATCCTTTAAGCATCAATGGTGTTTTGAAAGGTACTGTCATAGCAACAAAATGACATAAGAGATGAGACTGTGAACCAATGCTTGTTTCCAGCGCCATCTCTTTAAAAAATTAAGAATTATTAACTGGCACACCTGGTATTATGATAAAACTTGCTGCGCTTTGTCCACGACGTTCATGTGCAGAGTTCCCGCCAGAAATTTCATTTTGTGGGGGGTAGGCTCAATGGAAGTTGATGTTTCCCGCATTTTTCGTTCAACATCGATTATTCCCATTTCAGTGTCGCTAAACAAAAATTAACTTTCACAAACTAAAGCCCGTTTCGCACTCCAATAATGAGTATAATTAGTTTTAAATAAATGGTACTAGTAACTTCGTTTTGGACATCATTATGTTCCAATTCAGATTTTAACTGTACGGAAATGTACAGAGAAGCAGGCATACACGAGTCTGCTACACAAAATTTATCATTAAACTTTGTGTTGATCCCTTTTGTCATGCCACAAAATTAAAACTTGTTTGTGGAACAAAAGAATAATGTAATCATGAAAATAGTTTTTCAACTTATTGGACTTGATGATTAAACCACATACAATATATATATATATAGAATACAATAATATATAGAATGAATTTAGATATTACTGAGAATGAAATTATATGTTCTTTTATTTACAGAAAATGGAGCTACAGTGTCCTCCTGGAACGACCATTGCAATATTTGAGCGCGAGTCTCACTGTTGTAAGTCATCCAAATTCACTTGCAAATCACCAGATGGAAATCTTATGTTCGAAGCTCATACCACACAACCCGTCTGTATCTGTTCACTCTTTCAGGACAGGGTATACAAGGTAAACGGGAAAACGCTTATAACACGTTAAAAAGTTGTTTTAGGATTGAGGACCGGTCCATATAGCTCAATCTAAATACAATTAACTGGTAAGATTTAGGCCTATTTAGTAATTAAAATCGAACTTGCTATAGTAACAACCATGGACGGACAGCACAGTTAATAATATAGAGGTCGTCTCATGAGAATGTAAAGATAGAGATTAACTGAGAATCTCAAAGAAAATATCTTCTCTTGTAGGTGAACATGAGACGACTGTTATATCAAACACCAGTTGATCTACGTATCTTATCGAAGCTTATCTTATTGTTTCTCGCAGGTCATGGATGTAAATACGATAGACGGATTGACTAGGCCAAAGCTGGGTCAACTTGACGCCGATTTTGGATTAATCTTGCCTGAATGATTGGGATTAACTTGCGTCTTATTGGTTGGCTTATACCTGGGTGTGTGGAAGCAAAGAATGGAGGAAGATCTCGGTAAGGAAGAGAGGAGGAAGATTGAAATATTTTAAATATGGTATTGTACGGAACGTGATTTTCAGTTGTTGTTTTTTTAAAATCAATTACACCTGTCAGGTACTCATGGATTATGCTGGCTTCAATTTCGGGTCACTAGAAGTAGATCCGTCCCTCGTATTTAAATCCATGCTCGCAGGTTATTATGATGATAGTTTCTTTTGAGACGTCTTATCAAAGCAAAAACCTGCATCTTTACGGAGAATCATTTCCACAGAACAAGAAAATGTTGCTTCGTATTAATTGTATAAAGAAATTAACTCGTGCTGTCACTAACGGTTCTAAACGTCTTGTATAAAATAAGGTCACGTGATACTGAAAATAAGTATTGGTTTGAAAAAGTCGAATCTAATTATTCCTTATATAAGAGGAATACTTTCTGCATACCATATATTGATATAATAATAATAATAAAAAAAGCATGTTACAACCAAGAATAGTGATAGACAAATTCTCAGGAATTTATTTTTTGGGAATATTCCCCAAATTAGGAATATTTCGGGAATTCATATACAAATACAAACAAAATTGGACTCTCTTACTACACTACGATTTCAAAGTACTTTTTTTTTAAATTACAGTATATTTATTACTGTGTTCTCGAGAAGATTCTTTAGAATGTATATTCTGAATGGTATTATGTATTATATGTACCGGTACTATGTAACATCCTGAGAAGCGATCCTATTTTTTCTATGTAAACATTACATTTTAAAAGTATATCTTTTAAAACTACATAGATAGAAGGCTGTTGATGACTGAACCCCTAAATTAATATTTTAAGAGAAATTGTGCTTTGTTTTGTATACAGTACAACGGCTCAAACTAAAATAAGCATGATATATCGCGTGTTGCGATATCATTTTCCTACCCTTCTCGAAATGTCTTGCTTTAATTCACATGTACGAGAAGTAGCTATTCAGATATAAGAGCCAGACAGACCGACGTCTATTTCTACGGTGGTTTGGTGGTGTGCTGCTTAATATCTCTCTCTCTCTTCAGAATTATTACATGACTTTACAAACGGGTTTATTTTCATGATTTGTAAATTAGTACTTGCTAGTGCAAATGGAAAGGGAATTTTAAAAATCATATTATTAAATAGTTCTATAAAGTATTGTCCATAAATTTCAAGCTTCTGAACCTGCAAATTATTTAAAATCTAGAAATAAATGATAATTAATTAAAATAAAGTAATTAGTCATATGATTCTTAGAATTTGAAAAACAAATTTAAGAAATGGAAATAAATTCCCGGATATGCCAGGGAAAATTCCCGGAATATTCCCATTTTTTAATTTTTCCTCCCATTGGGAATATTCCCATTGCCCATCACAAACCAAGAACTATTTTTGATTTGCAGAACATGATTAAGCACGTATATTTGTCTATTATTAATACTCCATGGATGTAAATACAGTAGACGGATCTACTTCTGGCGACCCGAAATTGAAGCCAGCACAAGCTAAGAGTTCATGGCAGGTGTAATTGATTAAAAAGCAACAACTGAACATCACGTTCCGTATAATACCATATTTAAAACATCCCAATCTTCCTTAGCTAGAACTTCCTCCATCCTTTGCTTTCACACGCCCAGGCAAAGTCTAACCAATAAGAAGCAAGTTAATCCCAATCATCCAGGCGTCAAGTTGACCCAGCTTAATCGTATTGGGCTAGTTAATCCGTCTACCGTATTTACATCCATGTTAATATTAAACTTAAGAGGAACCCTTTATAATGAAATACTTCTTCGTCAAGTTGACTGTAAACATTCCAGTAGTATGAAGGGATCGTGTATGTAAATTCATTTAAAAATAATACCATACCAAGCATCAACTACTATTGATTACGAAACTGCTTGTCTTATATATTTTTTCTCAAAACGTTCGAGTTCCGTCAATCAGAGACAAAACTACTACCCCCGTAACTGCGGGAGGGGCGGGGGTGATGATATATAGGGGGTCCTTTGGTCAGTAGCTCAAAGGGTTGAGTTTTGAAATTTCTTGTAATCACTGAGGAATTAAATAATTCTAAGGTTTTAAATTGTATGTAGGAAGTACTACAATTAAATTCTTGTCTGTGGAAGAAAGTAAGAAAGTTGTTTATTTCAATCGTTTTTATTCTGGTAAGTCTCTGTCATATTCTAATCCCTGATATTACAATGCAACAGTCGTCAACGCACCCCTTCTCAAGAAGTATCTTTCTTAAACAATTGGCAATAATGTTTTGATTAGCTTTCTGTGCGACCAATAAAGAATTCCAGTGTTGCAGACAATAGATCAATGGACGGTCGCTCTCTTAACTTTTATTATACCAGGTGTATGCATAAGTTTTTGCCGGTTTTGTGGTAAAGAAAACACGTAATTTTCAAGGGAAATTAATTTTGTTTTATTCAAAACATTGGCCATCGGCTTCTACACATTTCGCCCATTTTTCAGGTAATTGATGCATACCATGCCAGAAAAACTGCTTGTCTTTTGCGGCAAACCATTCGTCGAGCCATTTTCCAACGTCTTCGAAATTGCTGAAGTACTGCTCTGCGAGCGCGTGCCCCATTGATGCGAAGAGGTGATAGTCAGATGGCGCCAGGTCTGGGGAGTACGGCGCGTGCGGA
>JAGDQP010003227.1:0-43954 GCA_022664845.1 Lepisma saccharinum
TTTTTTTTTTTGCAGTGTAGTAGTTCCTGAGTTGAAAGTTGTCAACAGACGGACCGAGCGGGCGCATAAGGCTTCACAGCTTTGCTGCTGAATCCTGAAAAGGCTAGGCAAATGATGAGCAATGATGTACTCCGAATGAACTAATCTGCAATTTGAAGAGTCGAGTTCTAAATGAGATATTTAAAAGCCTGGCGTATGACGTATACAATTACAGACATTCAAATTTCTCAGCTAAAGCAAAGGATTTCTAACTCTCCATTGTTATCGGAGGTATATACGTATATATTTCACTGTTGCTTGTTATGTCCAGCTAGTATGTTTAAAAATATAGAAAATCACAAGGAGTAGATCACTATTCACTAAGGTCTCTTTAAAAAGTCTTCGATCTTGTAACTCCATCATTGCCTTCTTCAGTATTTGCTCAAAGATTTTCCAGCTCACTCGATCGAATGCTTTTTCTAAGTGAGTCTTCTATACACTTTTTTTTTTATCTTTCTACTAGTATATCTAACCCACTGTTGTTAATCATCTCCACTAAATATCTTATTTTATTAGATAAATGCAGTAGTTTTAGTCAGTGTTCGATTTGTAGCGGGGGATGGTTGGGATTATCCCCCTCTCGGCAAAAATCTTTCTGGTACCTTTTACAGATATATACCTCTAACCTGAGATATGGATGATCTCAAAATACCGCATAATACGCATCTCGCTAATTCTTCCCCCTCTCTGGAAATTACACAAATCGAACATTGGTTTTAGGGGATCTATTTTATTGATATGCAGGGAATGTTCTTGGAAAGCGTATTCAACAAAACATTTTATATTAAAATTAATTTATGTTTTTAAACTATACTATTTTCTCACAGAAGAGATGCCATTGCTTGAGAGAACTTTTGTCATAATAGCGTAGGCGATAACAACAATTCTCTTTTAGCCTAAAATGGTGGTTATTCTTCTTACCATCCGCCTTCTTATGCTGGTTACTGTCCCGCCCGGAGCAGAGCTGAAACGAGTCAATCTGGTCGAAGTTTTGGACCGGGTCTATCCTTGGGACCCGGTCTGACCCGGAGGACAAAACAAAGATTTAATTCTTTCCTTATTGTTGCGTTTGAATAGATTTGCATGCGGCGCCCGAGGACAGGGGGTGTTACTCCCCCATGAGTAAAGGAATGCGACGCCGGAAAGTTCCTAACAATAGTAATGGAAATAGTTTCAGATCACACGGAAAAAGTCTCATATCCCCGGAAAGAACAAAAATGCTGACGGAGGTGTGCAAAAATAGTATTAAATAGAACAGCATTACAGTCTTTTAGAACACAAAAATAAAGTTCCAGTACATAAGCTCACTTCTCAGGGAATCTCACATATTATGATGTTGATTGATTTTAACCACAGGAACAAGACCGTTCACTGGGTCAGTTGGGTCAAGATTTGATCATCGGGTCGCCAAATTAACTCAGTCTGGTAATTTCGGTCAAGAGCAGGTCCCGATTCATTCGGGTTAAGGCCGGGTCAAGTTTAGGACCAAGTTTAGGACCACGTGACCCGAAGTCCCATTAGGCAGGGTGAACCCATTGTAGTTTTCCGTTTCCTTCGATCTGATGACTTCTATAAGGATGGACATGAATTCCTAAGCCCTGGGTTCAATCTTTTGCCGCCGGGAATCAACCCCAAAATCTTTTGGTTGCAAGGACACGATTTAAACCTCTTACCCACCGGAGATTTGATGATATGAGAAATGGAGAAACTGATGAATATAAATGTTTGGTCCCTGTTTGTTTTTCCATGAGATTTATTTTCTGTTACAAACATTTCCACTTTTTTAGTACGAGCTCAAGAGCATGGAAGGAAAAGTGGGCAGAAGGGGGTTAGATACCATCTTTCTAAAATTGACCTCATTATGACGAATTGGGAGATCAAATATTTCTGTACAGCTCCATCACACAACTCTAGTCCAGTGTGTTCATGCTTCATAGAAATCAAACACCGCCTGGCTGTATTTCTCTCTTCTTCTTCTTTCTTCAGTTCTTTCATATTTCTTTCTTTCTTTCTCACTCTCCGCGTATTCGTTCCAGCACAATGGTGAAGTAATTGGAAACGGAAACCCCCCATCGGATAGATGTTTTCCAATAGCAGTCAAAACGTTGTTTTTTTCTTCTTACCACCAAGGGTCGGTAGGTGGTAGCACAATCGAAGGGGAACTAATGCTATTAGAAGTTTGACGGACAGCTTCAAAATCTTCTGGGTTGTATGTTCGAGATTCCCAGGGTTGCCAAGCACTTCTGCAGAATTTATCATTCTTATTAATTTTTAGCGTGTGGCTATTTTCAGCACAGTTTGTACATTTTTTAAGCTGGTATTTCCGACAAACAAGAGGAAGGCTTTTGAATGTTTTGGATCAAATTCTTAATTGAAACGTTGTGAGACCTTTTTACACTTCAAATTATTTATATTACATGCTCTGCAAATGTGGAGGCATGATGATGCGTGGGAATGATCACAGAAATTCAAATTGATTGAGACAATTAGCAATACAAATACCAGCAGTAGAGGCAACAGAAATTCTAGGAATATAGTAGACCGTATTTAGGAGATCCAAGAATCTATAACCTGTAGCAGGACTGTTTTCCACTGAAACTTGTTTTACTTTAATGTTACAAATATCAAAATACTAGGATGAGATTGTGACAGGGTGTAATCATTGTACGAATATAGGCGCACGTATATAAGTAACGTGTTCATATAAATGCCCACCTTATCATACATGTATGTCCGCATTATAACTCATTAATGTAATCATGAGTTTTTCTATGTAACCAATGATTACTGGTTTCAATAAGAAAGGTTATAGAGGCATCACAAATTGAAATATACACAGTGTGCGAATTAACGAGGGGGGGGGGATACCCGGGATTTCCCCCCTGGCAAATAAGTTTCCCTCACTGTCAAATTTATTTTTCGTCCCTGCCAGGGATAAATTTATCCCCCCTAGAAGATGTTTCGATCAAGATTAGATAGAAAATCGGAACAATTTTATTTGGCAGAAGTTAAAACTATTTTAATACAAGGGTATATGAACTTTTACTGGCAGTTAAGAAGCCTATTTGGAAGTCATTTCTTTTGTGATGTTTATGAAATAGCTTAATGTGAAAGTTGATTTGATTTGGTAACCTCCTATTGGAAAATGGGACTCTCTTTCCGCTGGTCTAGTGGTTACCGTCACTGACTGCTGACCGTGTGGTTCCGGGTTCGATTCCCGGCACTGCCAAGAGATTTTTTCCAAAGCGAGAGGGTCTAGAACGGTGCCCAATGCCCACCCACCATGGTGATGCACTTGGAGAGCTGCTGTGAATAAAAGACAGTGGTGATCACAATTGAGAGCTTTGGCTCAACTCTCCCAACACGTCTGGTCAGCGTGCGAGCAGTAGACCAATTCGTCCCTTCGAGAGAGGCCTCATCCAGTAGTGGATTGAATATGGCTGTGAGTTATATATATATAGTTGAGCTCCTGCGTAGCCTAGTCGGTAGCGCGCTCGACTTCAATGCGAGCGGTCCCGGGTTCGATTCCCGATGGGGGCTCAAATATTTCGGTGTTGACCCAGCATCGTGAGGACAATTGGGGAGCTACCTGAATAAAGAGGTAGCGATCACAGTGAGGGCTTCGGCTCTCCTCTCCCAACCCGTCTGGTCAGCGTGGGAGCAGTAGACCAACTCCTCCCTTCGGGGAGAGGCCTCATCCACTAGTGGATTGAATATGGCTGTGATTTATTATTATTATATATATATATAATAAATCACAGCCATATTCAGCCGACTAGGCTACGCAGGAGCTCAGATATATATATATATGTTTTATCCCCTCCTGGCTAAAAAGTTTAATTCACACACTGAATATACACTAAAGCCTGAGTGAGATTAGAATGTGAAATATGCGTTTTTCCATTTTACACGTCAGGGTGACTGAAGGAAAACCAATGCCAATGGGTTAAAACTAATGGCAATAAACAGGATAATATCAAACTTGAAACTACCATGCAAGATATTTCGATTTTTTTTTCTTATAGATTGAATCAAACATATAAAAACGTTTATCCTAATTAATATGTATACTCCGAACGAAATAGTTGCACATTACACAATTGTACAGAGAAACATAACGAGAAAAGAAAAAGAAATCTTCGAACAAATCGCAGTAGCGCGAAGGCCCTTCCAGCTCTTAACAAAGTTTTAATTATTTCTAAAGAAAATCTTGGATAAAAAAGTTCAGTTCTGTTTAATTTTGTTTAGCTTGAAAGCATTCGCGTCGAGACAACATTTTAGTCTGGTTAAGTTTTAACATACTCACGTACAAACTCTGGTCACCAGTTGTTCTCAACACTGTAGTAATTTCCATGATGCATGAAGGTTAAGGGGGTGATGAATATAACACTATCACTGTTCCACCGACGTATGCTCCAACGATGAGGCCTCTTGACGATCACTCCGTGTTATCTTCTGTTTCGCTCTGAAACTATGAGCACCGTCCAAAGAGGCAAATGTAAACTCCAGTTGGTTCACCTTGCACGTGAGCTGAGTGAAAAATATGTACATTTTAACCAAGAGTTAACATAAACAAATTCGTTTAAGATGATTCACGACCATTTACACCTTCACTGTAATTTCTTTCAAAGCATAAAGGAAGTTTATTACTAATGTTAAAATATAGAAACTTAAACCAACACATATTTTTTTACGTAATAGGTTTGAGGTTGCCTCTATTACTCTGTCATTCAAGATTACACATAACTTATTCATGCGCATAGCACGAAGCAGGTTTTATTTGTTGCATGTAAGAAATAGAAGTTCCACTTGGAAATTAGCTATAGCGAAGCACTGTCCTATTTATTGGCTACTGAACACATATACCTTGACACATCAGTCCATGTTGTGGATTGAATGTAAACTTCCACTGTCTTATTCACGATCACGTTGACAACTGTTACACCGGCACGGACATTCGAGCATTGTATCACTCCGCCATACGAGCATTCATCTACCGATATTCGCTACGATTAACTTCACCGTGGGTTTTGACTTTTCGAAGTCAGAGTTGACAATTATGCCAATAAAATTTAGAGATTGCGAGTTCGTGATTTACGACGAACACAGCACAATCGACAGTCACTCTTTTGCGAGCAGCTTGTGATTAACACTTTGCCGAGTAACGCTTCACAGGCAACAATTTATAGACAACACTTTGACGAATAACCCGCGAAAAATATTGGTGCGAGTGACATGGTGTTCACACCTTCACAGACAAGTTGGGTCTAAATTTTAGCTCGGTCGTTGATAGTATAAAAGCTAGTTTTACCCATAAGGCTTTGCGTGAGAAAAAATTCAGATTCGTCACGTAATTGCTCTGAAAACTCATATACATAATAAAATTACAATACAAATCAACCTTATAAGCATTCATAGAGTACAAAGAGTTATAATACGTCATAGCGTATACCTGCATACATGACCAAATAAGGTCAATAGAGTGATGGGAATCGAGTGTTGATACAGAGACTAGCGCCTACCAGTCGCGACATATTTTTTACATTGTATGAGACTAGGGAATTTTCCGTCTTTGAACACAAGGAACCTCAAGAGAGACAAAAAGATTCGAAGCAAATCTATCGACGCCATCACTAAAATAAACTAAAATCTTTTTAAAACTTCATAGATAAAGCTCAAAATAGTTATATTATTACGAGAAAATGTTAATTATCAGTGACAAAGCATGATTAAAGATACGTATATCACCCATATTATCCTTTAATTGAAATATATACCGATTACAAGATGTAGTATCCAGTATCTAATTACGTAGATAGTAAAAACTTACAACAAACTTAATACTATTGTCGTAGGGTTTCAAATGCAAGTTATTAGTGAAGTATTATCTACCTTTCAGAAGTTTGATTACTTTCTTACGTACATTAGTGAGCAGTGTCATACGCAACCAGAAAGCATACAGTGATGCATTAAGCAAGTATACTGTATGAATATAATAAATAATTTTACTTACCTTATCCTCCGCCTCCCAATACTGTTTTATGTTCGGGGCACAACTTGGAAATCACATTTTATATTTTTTGCACTATACGTTTGTCCTTCATACTTATTAGTTATTACATTTTCCGTATGTTGCTTTAGTTAAGTGCAAGTGACGTAATTACAATCCTATACTTTTCCTGTACTTTTTCAATTTACGTGACTTTTCCTCTTCGATGTCTTCCGCGGTTCATGTGCAGTTTTACCACCCGAGCACGATTCTCCCTTCAAGCACATTGTTTTCCGGAAGTGCACGAAAAAAATGTCCAGTTACATCAGCGTTAAAAATGTTTGTCGTACTGTAATATTGCGAACTATGCATGGCAATTTGTCCAACCAGTCTATGGCTATTATGAGATCTATGATATTACCTAGAAGTGACAAAAAATACCGTCCGTGTCCGCAGTAAAGAGTATTCGCTTTAGAGAAGTTTGCCAATATGTATCTTCTTATTGCGAAAGTATGTCGCTTACAGGAGATGCTCACTGTATAGAGGTGTCCGTTACTCGAGGTTTCACTGTATATATATATATATATATATATATATATATATATTTAAAGAAAGTGGTAGATCCGGACGCAAAATGTGAATTAGAGAGTAATTTACAAAGCGGGGAGACCGTTGGTGGTCAGTTTGTAGTTCAATTAGTGCGTTTCCTTATTTTTCCTGGATTTTAGAGAAATTTTCTCGTTCCGTCACCAACTAAAGTTGGCAACTCTGCGTCCGTTCTGGCACTATATCGTCGCTCCTTTTCGTTCTCGAAAAAGGAAAAAGAAATACTCTGATGTCATACATCTACGAGTTGGAAATCACTGGATTAGAGGACCAAATTAAGTTCTCTTGGAAGCGAACTACGGATTGGGCAAATCCACTTTTTGGAAAACGGGAGATCGTATGAATGGAAACCCTGAATAAACTAGATTTTAGTTTCTGTTTCAGAACTCTGTTTTAGGTGTTCGTTCGAGAAACTTAGTTTTAGGTTTTCGTTTTAAAATTCTTTTAAAACCAAATTACTTTGCAAGGAAGTCTATATTGAAGCTCAGATTTAAGTAAGATTTTAAATTTAAGGAAAGTTATTAAAAGCCGAAAACTAATATGTGAAGTACACAGAAAACTGGGATTTAAAACTAACCTAATTCCAAATTAAAAAGGGTAAATGATTAAAATCATTTCCGTACCGTGTTCTAATCTCAGTGATCAATTATAAATGTCTAAAGGTGAGCGAAGAGGAACGCTCTACGTAGAAGGTTCAATCATACTGTTGTTCATACATGTACAGGATGGATACGAAATTTAGTATAGGAAGTAACACAAAGGCAAGAAGGGTTCTACTGCTAGAACCTTTTTAAAACATATTTTCACTTGCATTACAAAGTGGTGTAGTTAGTGGGGAAGTTAGAAGGGAAGCAGACAAAGCCCGTGCTCCAGGTGCCGGATTCTAATAAGTGCCTTGAATTTGCGTCCCAAGTACTTTCTTCAATTTGGTGACTTCAATTATGTTAGGTATGGGTGATATACGCACACTAGAATGGGCGTTCCATTGAGTCCTTGCCCTTCGTATCCACTCCATACATTGTCGAACTTTTTACATTGTACATACAGTGTGTCGCAGAAATAAGGTGACAAAGTTTGACATGTAATTTATTTACATCAAAACAAGAAAAAAGTTCCTTTCAAGAATTTTAGAGAATTCCGTGATTTCGAAGTTAAAACCACCCAAGCTGTCGTGGCATCCTCATAAATTATGCAAAATCTCTGCCAATGACATAATATCTTGTGGGGTGTAACGTGAAGGACATTCCACACAATGCGTTTCACTCAGATGGAATTGACGTTATTGTTTTATAGACAGACATATAACAGACACTCTTGAAACTTTATTCAGATGCGTTATTAGGCTACATCTTCAATTGTGAATTGCTGAGCAGACACGATTACGTCATTATTTGTCGAGATATTAGGTAATTTGTGATGAGGCCTCGCGAAATTTGCATAGGCTATCTGTAGCTCCAAATCTTTGCATGTTTCGAAATGTGAAATAAACTGTTTTCTTGTTTTGATGTAAATGACCACCCGTAGTTTGTCTCATTGCCACAGTTCTGTATCTGAGGGCTAAACGCGTGTAAGTCCAATTTTGGCCAATACGTGATATGCAGTTTTGTACAGCATTCTAAAGGTCTCAAACAATGGTTGCCCGATTCTTATTTTAAACATGCTTATAATAATGTAAATAAGTACGTTTATTATGTAGTTTGTCCATTTAGTAAGTAGCTTTTCCTTTTTTTTCTCCTGGAAAACAAAGATTTGTGACTTACGCGTTTCTAGCTCTCAGTTACAGTTATTCTTGGGTATTATAGCTAGTAATTAAAGTTTCCATTGGGCACTGTATATTTGCAAACCGTTGCGGATGCAATTTTTTCTCCAAGAGTTACGATGTTCAGAAATAATCAAAGAAGAAACAAAGCAACGACGAATTAATTTAAACACTGAGCAACACTGCTGTTTGAAATTGTAGTGAGTGAGCGTATATGAATTTACTTTTGGGGGGTGGTTTCGTGGGTGTATGTGAGGAAGAGAGAAAGGAAAGAATGCTCACGGGGAGGAATGTTCACGCGTTTGATGCTTCTGACAGGGTATGTGTATGCTGTGATTGTCAAATATACACGCCACGTCAGCATTGAATTAACAGAGCAAATCCAAGTAAATGCGACGTGTAATTGGTTAGGGAGAAAAGTTTCCCTGCTGTCTGTTGCTTTTCATGCACGTACTGCCTGCCAGTAGTGGTGAGGGAGTTGGATAATTAACTGAATATCTATTCCAGCAGCAGTGGAGATATGTTTTTGACTCGAAGAAGAAAGATTTGAATACACCACCAAAGTAGGTAGATAGGTAATTAACTTGTGTAGTTCTTCTTGTAAAGTAATATGACAATATAGAAAGATATATTTGTGGGCAATCGTTGAAACTGCATTTTTTCTGGGCTTTTCCCTCCCTATCTGAGGATGCCTGGTCTACAGTGTGAGATTTTCCGATTGTGAGGCAAGTACATTACCAGATTGGCTATGGTAGTAATTTAATTTGCGCTTTTTATGTATACCTGGAATATTAAGATCGACGCTACGTTATCAACCACGTTCCAGTCACGGAGAAGGAATACAAATAGCTGACTGCAACGTCCCTGCCACTAACTGCTGGTAACGTAAATACAAGAAAATGCCCTCGCTGTTGCCGCGTCAAATAAGCAAAATCGTGCATTTGTAGTAGTGTCTGTAGTAACTGTATGTTGCATAACAAAATAGTTTCTAACCTCATGCATTGTTGTGATTATAGGAAATAGGAAGGATTAACTGTAGCTGACGATGACTTGTATGGTCGACCGAATTTGCAACATCGCGGTCAAATGGTTTCTAGGTAGTCAGGCTGGGAATAAGACCGTGGCATCAAAAGTTTTAATATAACAGATTGGGTACTTTTTAGTGTACTTATTTATAATGGTTTGATGTACGACCAACAAATGGACACTGGTGTCAAATGTCTCACCCAATGGTAGGGTTACCAGCGGTTTAGATGATCACTATTGTTCTTCGTTATCTTCAAACTCAGAAACATAATTTTCAATTTCAACATTATCATCTGACACCTTATCTTCAATCATATGCTATATAGTGTTATAATCATTAGCTAAATGTTTATCACGATTCCCGCCATGAGAAAACTCCGCTCAAAAACCTGGCGTAAACAGTAGGGTGTGGGTCAAACTGATCCGAACTGTCTGCACCTGATCCGATCCTAATACAAATAATGAATGCCTACACCTGCACCTTTCCGGCGGCAATTGCTGTGACTACATATTGCAACGGTAGGTAGCTATAGGCCATAGAGGAAAGAGTCCTCATTCATCTATGTTATAGGCAACGCATTTTTGTAGAGTCTCTGGGTCCGCTGCTCTGGGTTCGAGGCGGAAACCGAATGAGGAGAAAGAAATGCGCAAGTAATGTGCGCTGTAGTCATTTAGTGCCGTCTGCTGTAAACGCTAACATCTCCTGGTACGGTGGTTCAAAATTGTCCTCCAGGCTCCGCGGTTCCTCACAGTACCGTGCCTTCCTCTGCTGTCCGTCCGATTAAAAAAAATAAATAAAAATAAAAATGAGTGGGCGAATGTTTCTGCCAAGCGTCCGCCGTCTGGTATTTCCCCGCAGTGTTGTTGTAATGTCACGTGATAGAAGTAGATTCGCAACCATTCTAACGAAAAAGAAAACGGGAAAGAAAAATTGAAACTCGACACCGTCACCCGTATATCAGACCAGAAGGCTGCTAACACACCTAACATAGATAACATTTTAGAAAGTCTGCTCGTCTTTTCCATTGGTTAGCATTTCATATGCATGTGCGTGTCATATGTAAATTGAAAATTATAAAAGTTTCTGAAGGAACGCTTCCAGAAATTTGAGTCACGTAACACCAAATAATAATAATCATGGATAAACCCCACTTGATGTGTTTAGTGATCTCCCACCTTATTAGACTTGTTCAAAATATCTCTGTCTGTAACAATGGGCTGTTAGTAGTCAACGGTAGTGGCAAGCGGTTCTATGGTCTAGTCGAGGGGATGAATCAAGTGATATAACTCATCACTTTGCAGATCAGTCGTTAAGCACCAGTTTCTTAATCCTACCGTCTGACTTTACTCGTCAATTCAAACATTATGCAAATATCCTAAATTTATTGAGTTAGTCAAATTGTCAAACTAATTTTCAGTATTGAGAAGTAAACAGTTGAAATAAGTTTTATAAATGTGAGAACGCCTAAGCTAGAAACAGAATGGAAGAATCAAGAAAGTAGCAGAGTGCATATGTAACATGTCAAAGAGATTGTTTTAGAACAAGTATTTGATTTCCTTCTTTTACGTACTTTCCTTGACTGAAGAACTTCCCTAATACTGATGTTCATGTAAGTGAGATGACAGAATTCCTGTTTTGGTGTGTGACTTGTAAATACTGGTTAGTATAATCTTACTGTAAAAAAGATAAGTATATAAGACAGTCAAGTAATGTATTTATAAAAGAAATAAGCCATTCTTCTGTAAGTGGGCCTTATGAGAATGAATCCGGTTCTAGTACTCATGTTTTCCTTCTAACGTGTGACCTGAGTGTATTTTTATTTATGGATGCATCATTATTCAGAGTTCTTAATTCTTTTTGACACTGAGATAACACACGAAGAGTTGTTCATCATTTGAAAGAGAGAGAGAGAGAGAGAGAGAGAATATTAAAAATGAACAGATGCATTTCGTTGTGTTTATGTGATGAAGTAGAAGGAACAATGTTACTGGAAAAGCTAGTAGTGGTAGTTATTGATATGGTATGCTCTTACCTGTGTCGAGAGTTCAGCTTTATAATTATGCATATCAGTTTTACCTGACATATACTAAGTAAGGAAAGGAGCATGGCAGTACAATTAGTCCTTAAGACAAAAAACACGTATGAAGGCAACAAGAAGAAAGTCAAGGGTCCTTTAGAGAGCATAGGGGCGCCTGAAAAAAGAATAAGGGAAAAGCAGAAGGAGTGGAAAGTATATATGAGCTACTGACAGATAGAGAGGAGTGGTTTTGACTTATTTGTACACGAAAAAGGAGCCTCACAAGATGTAATTAAGACATCCATATATGACAGTATGATAACATTGTCTGGGTTGTGAGCGCATCTCTATGTCCTTCCTAAAAGAGAACTTGGTGGTCACTTGCTGAAAGGAGAAATGAAATATTAACCGTTAACGAGCACTACTGTGTATGCATGCATGAAAGAGACGTAGATTTTTCTAGATGCGTGCATAGTTGCTGAGTATGTGTAAAAGGGGGAGGTGATGTCAGTAGTCAAATTGAGTGACAGAATTCGTTTACCTAGAGGTTTGTGAAGAGATAAGCTTCAAAGTAGTACCAATGATGGCATATGTGTTCATCTTATTTCTTGTCTCTTTTAGAAACTTGTCAACTTCCAGAATGTTATGTCACGTTGCAAGAAGACTGCGAGAGAATGAGGGAGAAACATTCGTTCAGGTGTTCACTTGTTGATTCCCTTTCCGTGTCTTTTATCAGTGTTCGTATTAACTCAAGCTGTCACTCGAGTAACTCATCTATTTTTTGTTTTGCTGTCTCGAGACAAGCAACTAAGAAACTACGGGTACGGGAGCGTGAAGAGCAAATCAGAAGCAAATCTTTAGTGGCTGCTTTCGTGACAAGATGGAGGATGTATTTAACAAGACGAAAAAAGGTAGAGAGAAAGAATAGAAAGAAATAATTTATAACCGACAAGAAAACAATAGCCTTTAGACGATGGCCTGGCAGCTATTGTATAGCGGTCACTGTTACTGTATTCTTCACACTCATGTCACACCGAAACATTAACTTCTGGTATGCATAGTTTGCTTTTCAACTCATTGCCATTCCTGGTGCTTCATGGCAAGTTAGGCCTTCTTTATTCTTTCAGGGCCTCCACATATTTCACCAGTTGGTTTTCCTACCGGTTTCATTTACCGTGAATTTTCCAAATAATGCTGCATATGTTTCACGGCTTTATAAGATTTTTGTTGCTGCTGAGATGCCATTAATAAAATTTCAAGATTTGTACTCGAAACACTTTCAAGATATTAGGATGTTCGGAAAGTTTACAGTATATTCAACACCAGTTCGGGTAGAAATATAAAGTCTCTGGTCGGAATGGTATTCTGAATCAACAACCAGCCAGGGATGAGATCCTCAGACACCAGGGAAAAATTACCGACACCCCCTTCGGCAAATCGAACACTGACCGACACCCATTATTGTAAGTAAACAGGGTACATGATGTGGAACTAGCTTATTTGCTCATCTTAGCGAAACATCTGATGAATATGTTCAGATCGAATTGATTGTGATCTACGTGGTAAACTATCTAATACATTCTCTATCCATGGCATTTTCATTTCTTTAATACAACACCCATCTGAGTGATCGTGATCAAACGTACGAGAACGTACGTTCTTCCGATATCGTACAATTTTGTCCTTGTTGTTTCTGGTGTGAAGTACATTCACAGAAAACGTGAGGACCGGAGATCTATAAAGAGAATATAACCTTATTTTTTGATAGATGTTTCTTCTAGATAATTAAGTAGTTTCTTTGGAATTTACAACTGGGTTCCCAAATGCTTGACCGAATGGCAAGTGACACACACACACAAATAAATTAGTTATATTTTCGAGCGTTTTCAAGTCAAGTGAAAGGCGTGCATAGATATGCAACGATGCAGTGATTTCATTCTTCAGTACGCGATAGAGGAAGTTGAAAACCAGAAACGCTTGTGAAAACAGAGAGCATGTTCTGATTATATCAATAAGAAGGAAGGAGTGGAAAGACATGATTTAGAGGATTACTTATTAATATGTTCTGCTTTCTTATCTCAAGTTTTCACGAGTTGAGTGAATAGATTAGTGTTTTAGGACCTCTTTCTTTTTTTATTTATGGACGATCTTTCATCACATTTCATGTTATCTGACAACAAAACTCGTATTCTTTCTTGTTGATTGTAAATTGTTTGGGAAAATCAGGACACCGTAGGTTGATCTCCAAAATTCTCTCAGTTCTCGTGAACTAGTGTAATGCGTGGAACTTTAAATTAATCTCTCAAATGATGAACTTATTAATTAATCTCTTAATCTTTCGTAAGTCTTTACCGCTATTTTAAACAGCCTTCTCAAGGATTAACTTTCTGTAAGTCTCCCGTTATTTTAAACAGCCTTCTCAATGATTAACTTTCCGTAGGTTTCCTTCCAATTATTTTAAACATCCTTCTCAAAGATTACATTTTTGTAAGTCTCTTAATCCAGTTATTTTGGTCAGCCTTCTCAATGATTAATTTTTCGTAGGTTTCCTTTCAATTATTTTAACCAGCCTTCTCAAGAATTAACTTCTCGTAAGTCTCTTAATTCCGTTATTTCGGTCAATCTTTTCAATAATTGATTTTTTGTATCTTCTGCTTAGATTTATCATCTCACTGTATGTATTTTGTGTATTCTTGAAAAATATTTTTTTTTCTAATTTGGTTGCTTTGGATATCTGCATTTCATTTAAGACCAGTACACTACTGGAGATCATCGGTTCATATGTTGCTACTTGTATTTATTCTCTGTTAACTAAAATATTTTTAATGAAGGGTTTCTGAGAATATGCTTACTTGCAACAATAGACTGTTTCTTTCTCTGCTCTAGAATGACTGCCAATTGACATACAGTACTAGTGAATTGAATTGATATATTGTAGCATTTTTGAGGTGAATTGTGATTTTTGTTTTCTAAACTACTCTTTTGTCTTCATTGATGAAATCTAACGACCCTGTTTTCATTTCTTATTTCAGGCGGTTGAACAACAACAAAATAAGGCACATTCCAGATATGTTATTTGCCAATATGGGAAATCTCCATAGACTGTAAGTACCACTTCAAATTTTGTGTGTATTTACATTAGTATTATTTTTTAAATGTCTAGACCAGTGTCATGTATCTCTTTTAGCTACATTTCTTGAGTTCAAACTCTCTCACGAAGGAACATGCTAAATATCTACGAGCGTTTTATTCTCACAGTCAAGGTGTTCTGTACTGATTACCTTTCAGATCCACTACAAACTAGCTCCAATCCAACTATGATGAAGCGGAAAAGCAAACGACATTAATAGTGGCACATATTACAATATAGAGTGTTGACTTTGTTTTATTTATTTTATTCAAATACGTTATTTTAGTTACATTATAATTTTATTATTTAGTATTAAAATAATATTGAAATGAGGCTGCAGTACGTTCCAATCTGAAACAGCAAATTAAGAAATAAACTTTCAAGAAAATTCAAATGGGCCCAGAGGAATTTGAATCCGTTTTTCAAATTACAAACCCGAGGTATTAACCATTTTCCCAACCATTCTGTATTAAAGTTAAACTTTCCAATAGAAGTATATGCATATTCCAATAAAGACTAATTTTTAGCGAGCTTTAACATACAGTATATTCGATTAGATTTCTTAATTAGAAAATAATCTGTTTTAAACTTAATATGTTAGTGAAACTTCGTTTGTCAGTATTGCATGTTTATTCGTATTCATAGTGGTTATTAGTGACGGCAATAGGAGAGATACAGCAGCAAGAAGAGTCTTTAGCAAATAAGCTAATAAAGTTTGTATTATCCTTATTTTTCTTAGTGTTACAAATGGGAGGATTTTGGAAATGCATCATCCTAAGGAAGAAAAATAAAAAATATGTCAATTTTAACCGCGTTTCAGAAAACTCATAATTCATCATTGGTTCAGGAGTTTATTTTTCTAGTACTTAAATCTATTCCATCTGTTATTTAAACTTACCAGAGAATTTTCTTTTAAAAGAGAAGTACAGAAAATATAGGGGAAATATTGAAATGTTGATTTTTTTTTGTCCAAACTCACCCTCTTTTCTCACTCCTGTGTGTGTGTGTGCTGTATATATCTTTCGTGGAATGTAATACTTGTTTAATCCGAAGCAATACCGTCTGCTCACGTTTCAAAAATCCTGCTTAACTCTTTCGAAAAACAAAGGCAAATGGATACGGATGGTATCCATGATATCTCTATATGGAGAGACACTCACACTGGAAAGATCAATGAAAAGAGGGATACGAAAGGTTTTCTATTCATATCAGCTTTGAAAAATACGAATGCAGTACTAATGCAAACACCCCCAAAATGGATACGTTTATCCTGTCTCGAGATCGTAATATTAAAAAAAGAAAAAAAATGTATTATATGAATAAATATTGGCTTTTCTGTTCATTTAAGATTGTATTGGCTTCTGTTTTATGCTAGTGTTCGAAGCCGTGATCTCTGTTTATTATGAGCAAAAAGTGTTTCATTTAATTTTTGATATGTTGATTTTATGACTACACTTTTTCTGTATTTCGTAAAGTTTAGGTACTTGGTGTCCTACAGTATCCAAAATTTGAATGCAGAGTTCACACGATATGATATAATCTTCGTGTAGTTTGTATTTTATCAAATAGGCAAAGCCTCGACGCCTGGATGTTCATCTCATTTTAGCATTTCAGGTTTCGTTAGTCATTTTGTAATCACCCGAAATTGAAATAAATAAAGGTGAAAACTCGGTGGGTAAGTCTTACACGAATAAAATGTATCTCCTTCCCTCGTCTAACTTTTGGACAATATCTGAATTCAACATTTTAAAAATAATTTGAAACTGATTATATGTGGTAAAGAAGTGTACTACTATACCGTGCCTTACAGAATCAGAGTACGAGTTTACATACTTTTTTTCTTCTATAGTAAGTGCAAAATATAAACTTCAGTGTACTGGAAAACCGAAATGAGGATAGAGTTGACATCTGTCGCCACAGGCGACTAAATTTACGTATGGTGCAACACATTCATAAGTGTTCTTTTTCTTTTCTTTTTTTTTTAACACTGCAGTTCTGTGAATAATAGAACTACTATTTTGGGGTAAGCTTCACGTAGTGGCTACTAGGAAGGGTAGAGGATGCGACTTTTGTTTCAGTATTCTAATCATAGTTATCAGTAAGACGCGAAAATGTATGTGAAAGACTAATAATAATTATAATAAATCTATGAATTGTTGAACTTACCAAAATTCCAACATTTATTGGAGATGCATAAAGATTGTGGGGGTAAAACTTCCCTTCTACACTCAAATACCAATAAGTCGTTAAGCGACGCAACCGTCACGTGGTGTCTTCGAATATGATGTTAAGACCGTTATCAGTTGTTATTTAGGACACAGTCGGGATCGAATCGGATAGTTGCAAGGAGATATGTGTCATACGGATAGGACATTCCATTTTCGAAGTACTGCGGAGATTCAGCACTCCTCGATGCATAGTGTCAAGTATGTACCGAGATTCGTGGAACCGTTATTAGCAGCGCGGGTAGAATTGGCTATGGTAACAGACAAGTAACACTGGCTCATTTCACATCCACGTGGCAGTGAAGGTTTCTTCAGTTTGCATGGGATGGGAACAGAATACTCTCAAGTTAGCACGACGATATAGCCTCTGCTACCACGGCGATAGCGGACATAGTGCTTGTGCATAGTTTATGAAGACCGACAAAAGCCACTGTGCCGGTTATTTGGGGTTCATGGTAAACTTCAGGTGTGGTACAGACCCCGCGAAGTTGTTTACTCCACTTACGAACCAGACAACCTGCAAGCTAGTGACGGTTCCATACTGGTCATGGATGTTTTCACTTGACATTGATTGACCGGTGACCGCTACCTTACACTTCTTGGTAATCATTTGTGTCAGTGTTCGATTTGTTATCCTAAAACTAGTGGTTGCTGGTAAGTTTCAACCTACTACCTGTTGTGGTAGAAATACAAAGATTTTGTCACTGGTTGGGATAATATTCGGGTTCAACAACCGGGAATGAATTCCTGAGGCGCTAAGGAAAATCCTCAGCATTCCCTCCCCCCGGCAAATCGGACACTGATTTACAGTCTGTAGAAATCTTATTACCCCCACGAAACATTGGAGTGTTACAACAGTATAATACACTGTGTCATCGAGTCCAAGTTGATCAGAATTGATTCGAGAAGCGTTTTGGACAGTTCCGACAACTGGTGTGGCCATTGCGTAGGTTCGACATGAACCCAGTCGAGCACTTCTGGAACATGGTAGAGAGCATAAGATTCTGCAGCTACAAATACCAGGGGACTGTGGGCTGCTATGCCGAAGGCATTGGTCAACCTCTCAAAAACCCTTCCATTAAATTGTGGAATCAATGCTATGTTGATTTCCTGCTCTTTGTCTAGCTAGAAAGGGCCGAACAAGATATTAGGTATCTAATAGCATTTAGCATTGAGAATATTAATGGGGAAAGTCTGCCCGATTTAATGTTTGCTGCGATTGTTTCGGACTTACGTTATCAACTTAGCACATCTAATTAAAACTTGGACTTAGCTCCTTCCTGCTATACTCTTTCGTCTGCGAAGGAAACAACTTTTGCACAAAATGATTATAAAGAATAACGTACTGCGTTCAGATATCATTCATCGTTTTACTGGCTCCCTTGTATTGGGGTCCTCGAAGTCTTTGTCTCACATCATAAGCTATTCCTCGTGAGTTCTTGATAAGGCAACAGTTTTGCATGGGACAAAGTGGTTTCTCTTTTCCCTTTTGCTTCCATTCCTCTCTTTCTTTCGTCTAAATTGCCTGCATCTGCTTTTTTTATATATATATTTTGTTTGCTGAAGATGTTGTAGTTCCCTGCCATCATCCATCATCGTCTGTCATTTTCTACTGACTGAAACACGGTGCTCAATTTACAGGGAAGCATTATAGCCACAGCAGGAGGGACAACAACGTACCATACACACACACGATTTTGTATAATCTAAACTGTGATTCTTCATATGCATTCCTGCAGTAACTCTTCTAGTTCTGAGAAGGGCGCAAAATAATTGTATTAATTTCTTTCTGTGAGACTCGTTACCTTGTTTACGTCTTCTGATTCAGCTTTTACCTTTTTTTCTACGAGAAAAGAAACTGCATTTCCGGGGCTCAAGAATCTTAAGTGGACCGAGTAAATTATCTGTGGTTATATAAGGTGAATAAATACCAAATTTTGAAAAGTTAGGCGACTAAAGCTCACCCGGCCTCTTTCGCTATAATGTTGTGCATATCTTCTACCTTTGTTTGACAGCGAATCAATTTTAGTCTTCCGAATGCCGTGCCATTTTAAGTAATTTCTTCAGTCATCTTGGATGCCAATTTCCTCTTCACGAATCTTTATTTCCTTCTTTTCAATGTGTTGATTCTATTCACATTACTTTTATTTTTACTAAATTAATTTTAAATCTTATTCTCAGACTCTGGTTATTCAATTCTTCCATTCTGTTTCTAGTTGTTCTGCGCTTAGAAGAGAGGAAATAATGACACACCAACAAATCGTAGGTGCTTACATTACTCGAAAATAAATTTTTATTCCAACGCCAACCCTGTGTAAACTTCTGATCACTTCCTCCAAAGCCGTTCGATTATTATTATTATTGAATATTTGTGTCCAACCTTGAATTTTACACTCTTGATGTAGTTTAATAACAGATGAGGCATTCAAGTATATGTTTCGTAGTAATTTAATGTACGCATCTTCGATTCATTGATGTTCAAGTGATTTAAATACTGCTCTTAAAGAGACCGAATTCAACTCTTTTTCAGCATCTTTGAATCCTAGACGCAGTGCAAGTCCATATTCATTAATCCTTTCCACAACATAATTCAATCCTTGTATGTCTATTGTGCTTGAATGCGGTTCGTTCCTTTTTCTGGCTAAAATCTGAGACTCGTTCAATGCATTTCACGACAAATTTGGTAAACGTTTTGTTCAGAACTGACTAGTTATCTAGTTGAATCATTCTAGAAATCTAGTAGCTATCTAAGATAAGGTTAGGTTATCTATATTAGATTAATAATAAATGTGCGTGGTTTCGTGCAGAACACTCATTTGAGTAATCTGTGCGTATCCAGTTCCGTGATGCACACCTTCTATTAAGCGTAGGGAATATATGAAATATATCTAATAGATGTATAGTAGTTATCACTCGATAAATGTAAAACCAGGAATGATAAATATTTTGCTTATATATTTATTAGACGTATCATATATACCTTAGACGTACCAAGCTTCATAGGCATAATTTATATGTATAATATAGATCTCGTTCGATGTAGCTTATGTTGCGCCCTTTTAGTACTAAACGATTTAGTTGTGGAATAATACTGATATTTCGTGTTCTGCTCGGAGGGAAGGTGATTGTATAAAACTGAACCTAGTGCTGATGGTGATTGTGGAACAACTCGGCCATTGCTGTCCATCGGATGGAGATGATATCCTAAGAATGAAAGAAAGCTACAGTTAAAAGTGAATTCCGAACCATTGTGTTTATTGTATCCACCATGAATGGAACCTCAGAATCATAAGATGAGGAGCGGGAAATAACCCCACTGATCTCCAGATCGATTCATAACAGCGAGGAGTAACAACAGTTTTGACTGTTGAGGAACGCAGCAGTATATATATTTGAGTAATTTCGCAGTCAGGGTAATGAATTAGTTAAAGAAAGAGAGAAAAATATCCAAAAACTAACTTTCGAGGGGGGAGAGGATAGATAGAGATCACTTTCACTGACACACAAAAAAAAATGAAAGAAATAGAAAAGGAGGAAGTAAATTGGTCTTTGGATAAGTATTTATGAGCTCATACTCGAAACGTATTTATTTTTCTTCCCCCCAAGGTTTCAGAATTTTTGCGGGATCTTCTTTATAACGAGGTGTAGACGAGAAGGGTGGTCTTTTTTTATTTTGCCCTACTCGAAAATCGTCATCCAGTAGACAGAGATGGAGAGAGAGAGAGAGAGAGAGAGAGACAGAGTTTCTCTCCTAACGAGCTTGAGACGAGGGAAAGAAAACTGAAGCACAGTGAGAGAGAGAGAGAGAGAGAGAGAGAGAGAGAGAGAGAGGAGAGGGAGGGAGGGGACCTCGTTAACTTATAGTAAGAGAGAAAGAGCGAGCAGTTTCTTGGCACAGCTTCCGATTGCTGATTCTGCTTCTGTTGGCTTCCTATCTCCGACTCGTATAACTGAGTGAGAACTATGATGCTTCCTTTCTAACATAGATGCCAAATGAACCATTTTAACGCTAGATTTGGTGTTTGCACGTACGTGTATCGTGACACCTTATTTTGGACATTCGTGCCATTTCGTATTCTTGCAACTCGTTCGGGAAAGTTCTTTGTGAATATTGAAGAGCTCTGTGCAGTGAGTAGTTTGTGGACCGCCGAACTGGAATCGTGTATGTCAATTATATTTACACATACATTGTACACTGGTCAACGCTTACACTTTTACCTTGACAATCTCAGAAACGTGTTGGGTTGTTTCACTTCTAATCGCTGATTTCTGTGCACCCAGGCTTCGTGGTGCAGTTATTACGGTCGCAGATTGCTACTGAGTAGGAACACAGGTTCGAGTTGTACTGCCGGCTATCCTGACTGAGTTTTCTCACAGTTTTCGTCATATTCATCAAGCGTATGGCCCTAGCTGCTACCTTTCCAACCCTGACAAAAATTACATTATTGTTAGGCGTTCACAGAAGCAAACCAATTCAGATACCGAATTCGTTGCTGCGAAGTCTGTAGAGGTGGCTGGATGCGGCACTCTCATATCGTAACTGGTTATTTTCTGATGGTACATCGTGGGTTATATAAACTATTATTGTGATAAATCACCAGAATATCATACCAATTGAACAACGGGTGGCTTGTTTTATGCACAGTCTATTGTGCATATACGGTATATTGCTGATGTAACAATATCGTTCGGCTGTGATGGTCTCACCAACTATTAGGAACCGAATACTGGATCACGTCAGCAGATATCCGCTTCTACTTCCTTTCGGTATAGGAATGGATGGCTTTGAAATTTTCAAGATTACTTCATCTTCTAACAACCATGCAGTTGCAGAATGTGCAGCTATTACATAGGACTCATTTTCAATCAATAGTGACTACGGAAAGAGTTCGGTGAAGGAAATTGGCCAGGGCTTCTGTTATAGTTTACCATCCTTGTACTCATGTGTGGAACTGATAAGAATTTTGGAAATCTCGTAGACTTTTTCTGGTACAACTCCGTTACTTGGTACTCCCTTCTTTTTGTACAATTCTTGGAAAATAAATAATGATGATTAATATTCTTTGTAAAGGCAGGTCTATCTTCCTGGATAATGTGAATGTGTTGGTTTGGGATTCTCTTTCATGGGATGAAGACGACATATCTAGGATGGGGCCTACTGTTTGGATTTGGAACCACTACGTTCAACATGACTCTGCTAATATCGAAGTTGGGACCCGTTTATCGTACCTTCTCCCCCATGTAAAAGTGTTGTAAATCTTAGCAGAACGCATTAAGAAGTGTATGTGCAATTTGTAATTACTACTTTACAGCAGGAGCTATGGGACGTAGTGTATCCAATCCAGTGTATGAACTAGAGATCGAACAACGTAGCTGACACTGGGTCTACTTGCGAAGAAACGTAGTATTTCACGCGCGATTTTCGTACATATAGCGTATTATATTTCTGAACAGTTGGCAACCCTGTCCTGTAACTGCTTAAATCACGCACACACACATACTTCTGTCTTTATGACTTGATCCCTCGCAGTCCATTCTCCTCGTGTTTTTCTTTTAAGCATCTCTCTCTCAGTTTGTCTCTTCATATCATGACGAGAGATGAGAGAAATATTATACCACCGGCTGACACTCAGAAACAAAAACAAGAAAAATATTCGACAAATTGGTATCACTCAAAACTGTTCTTGTTTTGGTTTTGTTTGGCTGTAAGTACTTCGTATTTGGTGAAAGTTGTTTTCTCGTTTGTCTGTCACTCCCTCACACCCGCACTAAAACTTGTACCAATGACGTTCAGCTGTAATTTCGTATGCAAGAAAAATAAGTAAGTTCTGTGGGAGATCAACATATTATGGTAATTGGTAATTAGTAGACCGCGGATTTTAAGGTTCTATAAATTAAATTTCAGATACCTAAAATAGGCACTTTAAAATAAAATCCCAAATTAGGCATTAAAAATGAAAGGCCCCTAAAATAAAATAGAAGAATTATAATTGCATTTTTAATAGTGTTTCTCGTTAAAAAAAAAAGGAAAGAAAAATGAAAATCTTTATGACACTAAAGTACAGCGAAATGCATGCACACCTATAAACTTACTATTAAATTTATGGAGAAATAAATGTCTGAATTGTCTACTACTATTAAAAATTCACAACACACACCGAACGACCGTAGCTCAGTTGGTCGAGCGTTAGTTTAGAATTTGAAGGAACTCGGAACCAGTCCTTCGACCGCCTATTCTGATAGCATTTTTCAGTTTTTTTCTCCAGTCTCCTCAGGAAAAAGCTGGGATGGTACCTACCAACTTACCCCTGTTCGACTACCTTGCTCTCCTATAGCTTATTTCGGCCTGAACCTGAGATGCCTGAAGAAAAAATCCATCACACGATAGATGTAATAATTATAATAATTCACACTCATATTCGATCCACTATTGGATGAGACCTCTCACCGGAGGGAGGAGTTGGTCTACCTATATTTTATTCATAGCAACTCCCCAGTTGCATCACGATGCTGGGTGGGCACCGTTCCAGACCCTCACGCCTTGGAAAAAACCTTGGCAGCGCCGGGAATCGAATCTGGGACCCCTTAATCCGTAGTCAGCAACGCTAGACGTAAATATATGTAAATACAGTACTTATTAGACATTTTTACTCGATATCTACTTGACTCCGGGGTCTCCACCGCTAACTGCCGGAAAGGGGGGGAATCCGAGGCACATCTGGGTTTGAAATTTACGTAAAATACATATAAGTTGGCCTAAAATTATATTAGTTTTATTAAAACATCTGCATTTCCGGGGAGTGAAGGACTTTTTATGACACATTACACTATTGTGCTGTTTTCAGAATTTCGTTACTTATCTTAGACGTACATAACATCGGTGGAAATAGCGCAAAGTTGTTTGTATAAAATAGACAGAAATAGGCAGTTACGCTGAAATAGGCATTTTAGGCATTATAAAATTAGTGGAGTTTTGTATTTTCTCAAGAAACATACCTATACAATTATTTTATTTTTAAGTGGCTAAGTACTAGGACAAAAATAGATTTTTATCTAAAGAGCCGTGATCTAGTAAATAGTAACCACGTTATCCAAGCTCGCTTTACGCTGCTATTTTGTTCTGTTAACTTCCTAGGTGTTGGCAGAAGATAAACGGAAACTTTCTATTGAAATCTAGTAAAATTTCAACTCTTGTTTTTTAGTGTAACTTAGCACCTCAACGGCAGGATCTCCGAATGAACTTGGAAAATGGATTCCGGATTCAAACCCAATTCATGTTCAAATCCAGCCAGAAAACTGTACATTATATTCTTAGAAGCCCACAAGTTCGCTTAGTACGTCAGTAATAATAATAGAAACAAATTTAATAATTAAATATGATTTGTAAATACATATTAATTTTGGAAGATATATTTTCTGCACTAAAAAAGAGTGCAGAAAGTTTCTCGAATTTTAGAAGCTGGCGTAGCAGTTAACGTTAATGTAAAACAATGATCTCCAATAAAAGATGGCAGCACTATCTTCGTATGTCTAATGTATTTTTGTCGTTGCACGAAGTTTCAAAGCTGTTCCTACAAATTCAAGCCTAGAGAGTTCTAACTTTCAGGGAAGAAAGTTCATAACCAAATCAAGAGTTCGATTAATGCCGATTTTTTATTTTACTGTTTCTTCATTGTTGAAATCTCTTAATTGTTGTTGTGAATATCAAAACCTATAACAATGAAGCTCTTTCAACAATGAACAAAAAAGAAAAGAAAATATCGGCATTGATCGAACCTTTGAACTGGTTATGAACTTTCTTCCCTGAAAGTTAGAAGTCTCTAGGCTTGAATTTGTAGGAGCAGCAATGAAATTTCGTATAACAGTGAAAATACATTAGATATATACGGAAATAGTGCTGCCATCTTTTGTTGGAGATCGTTGCAAGTGGAATCTTGGATTAATTCAGCTTTGGAGAAGGACAAGCGTGTATCCAAAAGAATTAACGTATGTTCTTTCGGCATTCCTAACTACTATTGGAACTTTATTTAGGGGCCGTGTGTGAATTACTTCCATGTGTAAACAGTGCTAAGTGGTAGAGAAGGCAGAGAACACGTGCCGTGGCAGAGGTTGTCCAAACTCTTCCGATAGACCCCTTCGCTTGTTCTATCACACTCTTCAAACACCGTAAAATTTTGTGTAAATCAAGTGAAGAATGAAAGGAAGCTTCTGTTACGTACATAACGTGGTTGGTATGTACAACGTATCTATCAGAATATAGAAACATAACAAATATTAGTAGTTCTTATAAGATACATTAACAGTTATTAAAGAAATACCACCAAACTTTATTTTACGGGGAAGCAAGCAGAGAATATTTAAAAGTTGATTACATACTTCAGCGAAGCACCTTCGTTTTTCTTACATATTTATTCTTGTCATCACAGTTTATATAGTTCCTTTTAACAGAGAGAAGCCTCCAACTATTCATAGGAAAACTCCACCTCTCGTATTGGTTTATGAATCTCATAAATTGGAAATATAAATAAATAAAATAATTTTCCTCCTCATGCTACTTTGCTAGTGTAATATGTCTTGTAATATTTTAGAAAAATGAAATTTTGAAAAAAAAAAAAAAAAAAAAAAAAAAACGAGATGTTTGTTATATTAGCTATTTGAAGTTCTCATTTTTCAGTTCACTCTGATTTGCTCACATACGCAGAAATAGAAAAACAGTTTCTTACAGTAATTATATCCCCAGTCAGTAATTATATGAACACTTGCCGCCATCTTGATCGCTCATTGTTGCAGAAATGGGAAATGTTATCAATGAATCGGGATCCTGAGCGCTAATGGACAAATCGAAAAGTGTTTAAAACGTGGCATAGGCTGTGGAAGTAACTTGATTTATATCTTCTGACAGAACATTTCTAACACACTGTACAGTTTTGTTCTGATTTTTAGTTATGACTGGCAGCATGGTCCAGTTAGTTAGACGCTGGACTGGTAACTGAACGACCAAGTTTTGAGTTCCGCTTCAGGCTCCCCCCCCCCCTTCTTTACTCCAGTATCTCTCAAAGTTGAATGTTTTTGTTTTGTTTTTATCAATCAAACTACTGGAAATTTCCATGAAATTAGGTTACTTGGCGGTTTTCAGGAATGTTTGTAAAAAATATCACAGTTCACCACCAAAACTACTACTACTAGTAACACTACTGTTTTCCAATGTCTTCCATGGAATGGAAATTGCCCTGAAAGGACCTACAGTTTAAAATGGATTCCGAAATTTTACGTTCAATGTGCCCTCACCAGCAATCGAACCTGGAATATCTTTATTATTACAAGGCGCTGAGTTAAACTACTCATTTGTCGTGGGCACTGAGAATAATACTGGAACGTCTGGCTTTCACGAAGCATTAATTAATACCTGATATTGCTGTGGGAAAATGAATAAGAAACTAAAGAAAGTATATATAAATACTGTAGTAATTTTCCCTTTTATTTTAGTTTTTCGCCAACATAACACGTGAACAATGGAGTTTTGAAATGATGTCTAAATACAATTTGGAACCTTTATTTCCTTTTTGCATGCTTTAATATATATTTATTACGCGGGTTAAAGAATGGGGAGGGAAAGGGGATCGAAGGATTAAGTTATAGCAGAGAAGTTGTTATTCTTTTCCTCCTAGAAAAGAACACGAAAAGAAATTGTTGTAGCTATAGGCGGGCGGGACATTGCACACGGTATTGCACGAAAATCGTGTTGCCCTAACTTCCTTCTCGTCAGTTCTCTTTTTAGATTTTTTTTTATTTTCTCCCTTTTGTTTGCTATTCCTTTTTTAGATATTTTTTTCGGAACACTGAACAATTTTTGTATACGATGGTTCTTTCTATCTATCGTCCTTTTTCCTCTGTGTAGCCCCTGAAGCAATGATTTTGAGAACAAGCTCTAAAAGAGAGACTCAAAGAGAAGGAAAGAGATTTTTACGAGAATTCATCTCACTCCATCTCTCAAATAATATATAGGGAGTTGCTTCTTTTCGCCTTGTTCTTTACTTTGTGTTTTTTTACCTTCTTTCTAGATGTAAAGAAAAATGGAGGAGGCTCCACACTTTCTGAAAACATGTTCATACTGTACGGCTTTCCTTCTTTTGTTTTCCTCTCTCTCTCTCTCTCTCTCTCTCGTTATCATCACCACCACCATCGTCATCGGAAGAAAGTTTTTTTTTCTGAAATCCCAACACAAGAAGAAACTGAAGGAAAAGGCTAAAGAAGAAAGCATCCTGTACAAGAGATATGGCCAGAAGGTTTCTGTGGAAAACTTTCCTGCTTTTCGGGAAGTCAGTAGTTTCTTTCGCCTTCAGGTGACC
Source organism: Lepisma saccharinum (assembly GCA_022664845.1). Classification (NCBI taxonomy): domain Eukaryota; kingdom Metazoa; phylum Arthropoda; class Insecta; order Zygentoma; family Lepismatidae; genus Lepisma; species Lepisma saccharinum. The sequence goes on from JAGDQP010003227.1 coordinate 27,142, forward strand.
CTTTTTCAAAAAGGAATTTTTTAAAGACGAATGAGAACTATTATATCCTGAAGAAACGGCTGGCAATAAAACATAAAAGATGAAATGATGATGATATCATGATATTTTATAAAAAGAAAAGGAAGCATTTTTTGTTTGTAAAAATGAACCGGTGACCCATTTAATGTCCTTAATTTTCAATGAGTTTTCTCTGAACCAAACTTTCTGAATGATATTTTCATTTCTTATTATTTTCATTTCTGAAAATGCTTTCTGATCTGCAGTGTATCTAGAACCTTTAAAATAGTTTGTCTCCTTTCTTTTCCTACTCCAAATCTCCCAACTAATTCACGAACATCCAACACCATTTGTGTTAAAATTTTAGTTTCAGGTAATAGTTGCGAGTTTTAACGAACCATATTATTTAGTCCGTTCAAAGTTGGTTGGCACTTCCCCAAGAACTCCGGAAAAGCAACAGTTCGAAATGCGTGTCCGACGAGTACGCGGTAGGTTGTAGTGCCACGTATTGACATTATACTGTGTTGCATAGGAAGAAAGGTGCTGAGTCATTTATGCAGGTGTGCGGGTGCAGTTGTGGATAAAGCCACGTACGTTGTGGTCAGAGTAACAAAGCATGAAAGCAGGTAATCAATTGGCGACGATGAACAGTAGTGATGAGCAAAAGCAAGACCAAGACCAAGACCGTAGCGGTCTTGGTCTTGGTCTTGGTCTTGCATCGGTATCCCTGGTCTTGGTCTTGCATGCAAGAGTCTTGGTCTTGCAAGTTTTGCTTTTAAAAAAATATACGTTTCATACGTAAATTTTACACCGGATATAGGGAATAGTAAAAGCTATGCGTATCATTGCCTGCCTTAATGCGTCAATAGTAACGGAAATCGGTTTTAACGTATTGTTTATTTTCATGTAAGTGTACAGAATACAACTACCGAAGTTCAAGTTCGCTTTAATTTGAACAACATCACTAACATTTTATTATTTCACTTTTAGTTTACTTGCTGTTTTAGGCACACAACTATGTTTCGTAAGCTTTGACAGACTGCAATCATGGGTTATCGAAAATGATGTCCAAAATAATTTAGACATTGAAGTTCTTACCTTGTAACTATCCATAAAAGTGTGCTCTCTGTCATCTTCTAGTCACTGTTCCATTTATTTACCATTCTCCGTGCTCCAGGTAAGTTCCAAAGGAAGACCAAACATACACGGATATTGTGTTTAACTAAAACTTACAAGAGAACTATTTTTGCTGTTCAGCAAGTTTTGACTTCGAACCTTATTTGAATCATATAGATAGCGAAAATGACACGCACAGACACGCACTCTGTCATATATTTGTGTCCCGAATAAGTTGAGTTGTGTAATTTGAGCGGCTTTTAAGCAATAAAATCAACCTTAAAGGTGAAACTTTATATTAACGAAATGAGTTACCAGATGCATTTCCGTAGGTACTTTAACGTGTAGAACACAAATTTCATGATGACATTGTTCGCAAATTGAATGCTTTTTATACAAACTCCAGTTTATGATCGAAAATGAACAAAATTCCATAGAAAGTAATGCCGTAAAGGAACAACAATACAACTGTGGGAAAGGGGAAGCTAGGCAGGTGATTATAAATACAAAAAAAAAATGGTTTCTAATACCTTTTGGGGGGCCTAGGGCGCTTGCAATCGCTAAACCACTGATCGACTACACGGTTATTTAATGCGGACATTTTAAATAATACAATTTGAATTTTTACTTTCGTACGTACATTTTTTCATCCCATCTTCTCTTTGGTGTGTAATTCCTGAACAAAATTGCAACACTCTCGCTTCTTCTGCGCTCTCTTCGTTTACGTACATTTTCAATACCCCTTACCATACAAATATTATCATAACTACATTAGAAACTAAAATTATAATGAATAATTAGAACAGTAAACATTTTTCAAAATACTTACGAAAAAAAATTCTCGTCTGTCATGTCACATCTTATATTTGTTTCAAACATCTTATTTAACATACACGCTTACTATTTATTTTTGAAAGTTAAATATTTTAAATAACTATGGTAAGCACGAGAAAACGCAACTGATTTGATAATTTTTATAAATATTCGAAATTGAACTTTAAAATGAAACAGTTAAACAATAATACTAATTATAGTGAATTAACAAGTTCTAAAAATGAGAAATAAGCATACTGAATTGTTTTTCAATCTAAACAGACTTCACTTTCTTTTATTTTTCATTATTAGAAACCATTATTTTTTATGTATTTATAATCCCCTGCCCACCTTCCCCTTTCCCACAGTTGTATTGTTGTTCCTTTACGGCATTACTTTCTATGGAATTTTGTTCATTTTCGATCATAAACTGGAGTTTGTATAAAAAACATTCAATTTGCGAACATTGTCATGGTGAAATTTGTGTTCTACACGTAAAAGTACCTACGGAAATGCATCTGATAACTCATTTACTTAATATAAAGTTTCACCTTTAAGGTTGATTTTACTGCTTAAAAGTCGCTCAAATTACACAACTCGACTTATTCGGCACACAAATACTGCATATGACTGAGTGCGAGTCTGTGCGTGTTATTTTCGATATCTATATGCTTCAAATGAGGTCTAACTCGAAAAACATGTCCGAAGTCAAAACTTGCTGAACCGCAAAAAAAGTTCCCTTGTTAGTGTTGTTGTTTTCGTCAAAGAAGCATTAATGTCCACAAACCCAGACAATTGACGATAGTGAGACTATAGTCATAGCTCAAGCCTGCTCTGGCAGAAGAGTGATAGAAAGTATAATTACTTACAAATTTGAATTTATTTAAGCCTAACAGGCATCTATGGCCTAAGGCTTGGGACAACAATGGGAAAGTTAGCTGCCAGGACTTTGAGTTAAGGTACCATCCCAGCATTCGCCTGGTGGAACTGAGGAAAACTCTAGAAAACCTCAGCCAGGATGGCTCGGTAAAATTACTTACGAGTTTGTGGACCAATACTTTTCTGTTGAACAAATGTATCAAAGTAAACTTGCTCAATTTGAAGCACTTCTATGCTCAATACAAGCTCACACGCCCGTTACCTCTAGCTTACTCTAAAGTAACTTTTGCGTTGCATCCAAAACCATAGCCCATATCTAGTAATATTCCTCCCAACTTTATCTACAAGTGACGAACAATTACCAAATGTACTGCAAAAACTGTTGTTTTATTCAGACTCAATTCTCCGTAGCATAACATAAAACAGAACTCAGTTTTCAGTAACACATATCAACAGACATTTTATAAAATCGACTAGTAGCTTAGAACACAAAGACTTGGCTACACAAATCAGTACAGACTCTGAACTGACCATAATCCACCTTAATCTGGATCAATAGATCATACCACGACAAACATAACATCAGAAAAGGCAGGACAACAGACTTCCTTTTGCCCTTTATCCAAATTATCCTTAAGGGGGAATGTAAAGCCAAGATCTTCAACAAGAGACGGCAGCACTATCTCCGTATGTGTTTTATGTATTTTTATCGTTGCACGAAATTTCAATGTTGCTCCTACAAATTCAATCCTAGCGAGTTCAGACTTTCAGGGAAGAAAGTTCATAAGTAATTCAAGAGTTCTATCCGTGCCGATTTTTTATTTTCTATCTTGTTCATTGTTGAAATCGTTTCAGTGTTATTATGCCCATAACAATGAAGCTCTTTCAATATGAAAGAAAATAAAAAAATCGGCACAGGTAGAACTCTTGAATTACTTATGAACTTTCTTCCCTGAAAGTTTGAACTCGTTAGGATTGAATTTGTAGGAGCAACATTGCAATGTCGTGCAACGATAAAAATACATTAGACATATACAGAGATAGCGCTGCCATCTCTTGTGGGAGATCTTGGCTTTATTTAGCCCTTAACAGGAAGTTTTTTCTTCTATTGTAAGCTTAGTGTACAGTAGTGTACATTGTACGTTTAGGTTAGTATGCTACAGTAACAGCGGCATGATTCTCAGATCCACTCACACGGATTGCACAACCGGGAACACCTAGAGTCCAGCGGTATTTTTACAGAAGCCAAAGAAATTCATGTGAAGGATACAATGATTTCCCCTTCCTTTGCACGTTTTAGAAATATTCAAATAGTGCGTGTGAAAGACTCTTGCAGGTGGTCTTGGTCTTGCAGGTATGGTCTTGGTCTTGCAGGTATGGTCTTGGTCTTGCAGGTATGGTAAAACTGCAAGACCAAGACTCTTGCGCTCATCACTAATGAACAGTGCGATTTCCTCTGAGGGAAGGAGTGGATAATTAGCACATCCACAGGAAGTTACGTGTGTATGAGAACACCAGACCAAGTCGCAGAACCGTGTTTAGCTGGATATCGGAGTTCTGTGCTAAAAGAGGCAAAAACACTGGACGTCCGACAATTGCTCACAAACCAGAGATGATGAAATCCAACGCGTCCTTCTTGATACCTGCGAACAGAAGAATTACATTTGATGAACGTGATCCGCGGGCACACAGTTGTCACCCTGGATGCTCTCTAGGCTACACCGTGCTTCCTCATGCTCCACAGCCGGCCGGGTGGCCGAGCGGTCTGCGGCGGTACGCCATCGGCTCGAAGGTCTCGGGTTCGAGTTCCGAAAGGGGCATGGGTGTGGATTTTAACAGCTAAAGGGCGAATCGTGATGGGCCCAAGTCCAAAGTTACTAGACTGGTTGGTCCATATATATATATAAAAAAGTCATGCTCCATATTCGCCGGATCTTGCGCTCTGTTCTACGCAATATAAGAGGCTGTACGCGGTGTAAAGTTCTTCAACGACGTGTTTCAGTTGGATGTCCGGAAGTTGTGTTGGGATACTCCCAGAGAATGGTTTGCTACGGTAATACGGAAAGTACCGGAGCTTTGGCATATATATAGATATTGGTGGGGAATTCCTCTAATGTAATTTGCAAATATTTCACCATATTACAAGGTTACTGTGAAAACTGAACTTACACCAATCATTTTTGAACGATCCAAATAGAACATTAAAATAGATCTCCATGCCTGAATACATGTACAAGTTTACTTACAAAGTTTTTTCTCATACTGAAACTATTTCAAAAGAAAAACTGTTGACAAGTGGAGAAATGAGACATAAATTAAGTAAAAGCTAATTTATTAATGATAAATAAATCAGTTACACATACTATACATTCTATTTTAAATACGCATTTAGAAAACCAAAAAAAATGAGATCAAAATAGGTGTATTGTATTATCGCTTAAGCTTGTATTAACATTAAAAAATAACAACTAAAAACTGCCCTCTAAGACTTCTGGACAAGAAAACGAGAGAAAAAGCGCATATAAACGAAGAGAAAAGGCATAGAAACGGGACGAAAATAATAGACTAAGGTTTCCCTTAAGGATCAGCACAGCACCAGTGATTCTGATGTTGAGGTTTCGTTCTATGCTGTAAAAAGATAGGATAATTATTTTATATCTTCATTTTTTTTTTTCACACGTGAAGTATATCACCTTTTGATGTTTTTAATTTCCTTTTTCACTTCTGAACAGAATTTAAATATTTTCTTGTACAACTTTTCACACAAGTTCGATTGTACTCATATCAATAATAAGTGTTGGTAACTAAGAAAAAGGAAATAATGAAGTTAAGGGAGGTGGGAATAGAACACGACGCGTTTTGTGGCTAACCTGTTACTTTAATGAACGTAGCTACGAAAAACAGAACTATGTTTTGAGGAATTTCCTTAGAAAAAGATAGAAACAGAGTTTATTATGACGTATTGAGAGCACATTGCGTACCAAAAATGTTTTTAAAATAGCCCTTGAAAGCTAAGTAAGCAACAGGCGTTGAAATCTTGTTTTACGGGAAGCGGGTTGAGCATCAAACTAAGTGACCTGTAAAAAATACCTCTATAAATAATATAAAATATTTATTATTATTATTATTTTACGGTGTAGCATTCGAATGTATGTGGGCTTAGACTGTTTGAAATAAACTGGCCTCTGAAGATTAGCAATATATTGGTGGCTGACATGTTTTTTCTAGTTTTTTTAGTTACATCAGCCGAATGCTGTGATGGTTCCTTCAACTTAAGCCATGGGCGACTCCTTCCCGTACTCTTTCCTCTATTCTATCCCTGCTCAGTAGATGCATAACGCCCATAAAGAAATTCAATTCAGTTAGCAATATATTACGCCGCTACGACGTTGGCGAACTAGAAGAGTTTACTACAACCCAAGACGAAATTATTCGATAAGCTGAATAAAGTTTATAAACAATTTTGGACTGCTAAAAATAAAAATAGATTTAAAAAAAATAGTGAAAAAATTTCGAATTGAAAATATAAATTGTAATTTCATGTGTTCGTTTAGTAGAAGTTAGTGTAGGCCTACCAATTAAGTTAAAATATAAAATTCATTGTAATAATAACATGCATTAAAATTTACGGTGCTGAACAGTGAAAAATAACGGGCGTCAGTGATTTGTAACGGTGCAAAACCGTAAAAATGCATCCACCATCCGTACTGGGCGTCAGTGATTTGTAATGATGCAAAACCGTAAAAATGCATCCACCATCCGTACTGTGCGTCAGTGATTTGTAACGGTGCAAAACCGTAAAAATGCATCCACCATCCGTACTGGGCGCCAGTGAACTTATCGTTGTTTTAACGGCACTATCATCATGAAATTCTCTCTACTTTTTATCACCCTTATAAGGTATCTGTAAGAAGAACGTTGTTGATTATTGAGAACTTTTATCCATGCTGCTAGTTATATCACTGTGAAATCGATGCTGCTTTTTTAAAAAACAGTAAAGCTTACAGAAAAAAAAAATAGCCTGAGTTTCTATCTTCCAATGTATATTTGTATTTCATGCGTAAAATACATAAATTCATATCCGATATGAATGAATTCTGCCTATAAAAGCATTTGGAAAAGCAACGCATGTCAGTATTTCTTCTCCAAACGGTGATGCAGAGCTGGAGGCAACGGAAAGGTCGTAGGGGATATTTGTATATATGACATCATAGTCGAATATATTCACCTTCAGGAAATCTTGTTTTGAACTTGATTACCTATTTAACACGATGTGTCGTCTTTTGGGTTCGTACATTGACCTTGTGTACACATTCTTACTATCATTAATAAGTTAACAAGATACCATTAATCATGTATTATTATTTATGTATTTGCTGGATGACAAGGAAACTGTGTTTTGGTGTCAGGTTCCATATGTCAAGAGAAATGAGTGCACGATAGAAATTGGTTAGAAGAGTTTTAGATATTCACCGCGACAAGTAAGATTTGTGTGCCCGAAATATTTTAACTTCTTTCAGTAATACATGGAAGTTAAGCAGCCGTAAAGAAGGGGTCAATACCATATCAAAATCACCTCAAACTCTGCAGAGCTGATATTACTTACATAGGCTCTATGAATTCATTCAAAGATGGACAGATTCTGAGATATCGAGGTGACTCAGTCATCAATATAGAGTGTAACTTCGCGAATTCCTTCATATCTCGAATTTTATTCATTCCCCTTGTCCATTCCACACGTCTACAAGTCGAATATTATGAAGTAAAACCCTTGCTAATTCGAATTTTTGTTAATTTCTCGACGTGCCGTTGTAGACAACCTGCACAAGTGGAAGTTACAGTATTATAAGACGAAATTTTAGTTGGGTAAACCTTTGTAAGTCGAAGTTTACTGGCTTGAACGATCTTAGCCAAGAGTTCGGTCCACCTCAGTTACGTGAGTGTAATGCTTGTTACAATCCACAAACATCTATGCCCCAGGAGTGATTCGAACCCGCGACCTTGGAGACGCTGCACTAACGCCTCAGACCACACAACTGCCTTGATTGACACGCAGTTAAGTGTTTCGTATGATGGCGAAGCGAAAATACAGGATCCTTGATATAGAAGAGAAGCGTCAGTTAGTCCAAAATATGTGTGTAAAATTACGAAAAAGTAAATGAGCCATAGTCAGTTGTATTCATTAGCAAATCACTACATACACTGGATTCTTTATTTTTATTATTATTATTATTATTATTGTTTATTTATTTATTTTCTAAACCTCACCGGCACTGGTGAGCTCCGAATTTTCAAAACAGGTGGAGTTGGTATAATTGCAAATACACTAAATAACATTTTCTGTAGATCGTTTTACGAATAAATTTTATACTAACGGGTATGTAGTGTTGAAATTGAAGGTATAGTTAAATCACTACACATCAATCTTTAAATTGTATTGTAATAGCTTCGTGGCAATCATTTATTAGCTCTAATAAATGAAAACTGTAACGGTCCGTTATACTGGAAGTAAAAATCAATTTCATTTCCTTTTCTTATTTTCTTTTGAAAGCATGTCAGAAAAGTTTTTAGAATATTTTTCGTTTCCGTTTGTTACTATGAAAACTGCATGTCTCTATAGTTTCATAAATAATAAATAGCATTTTCTGCAGCGTGTACGCTTCAAGCCTGGATGTTAATAGTGACATCCGTAAGAAAATTAAATATATTTTGAACCTTCTCGAGTCCTTGAAGAAAGAAAGTCAGATACATTTTCTAGCGGGTATTTCTAAAGACAGGGCCTGTTAATAATTTTGATTTTCAGGTTTATTTCGGGTCCGTCTTCATCAGATTTCTATTTATCATTCGATTGTAAATTAGCTAATCAACATATCAGGTGACTTAAATGCCAGTCCAGACCACCATTACCTGTCTGGTATGAATTGGAGAATTTAGAATTCCATACAACGTTATTGATACAATTTTTTGCTTGAGATCCAGATTGTGAAAGTTTTATTGTTGATAACTTTTTCTTCTGTCTGAAGGTCTTTCACTTGGTAATGGCAGACTTCAGAGCACTTCCGTCGAACTATCTTCAGAGAAGTAGAGAAAACTGAGAAAGAAAGAGTAAGCGGAAGTGACACGACGAAAATAAGAGAGTACATACAATCTTTTAGTCAGTATTTTGTGACTCGCTTCATTTGATGTTAAGGAAACAATATATGAACTGCACTTTCTTTACTCTAGGTAGCGCATTTTTTTTTTTCTGGCAGAAAGAAACATGCAAGTTAACTAACAAATGTTTGTATTTACCGAGTAGTAACTTGAAGTAATTTAATGACGGCATTGTGTTGTCGACTTCATAAAAAGTGTAATGGAAGTTTCGCTCTGGAGTCTTGTATGTTGGAACATACAAGAAGACGAAATAGCAGCAACAAGAAACTGTTTTGAGATAACCGCTCGAGATAACTTCTCTCTCTTTTCTCTCAAGAGAGAGAGAGAGAGAGAGAGAGAGAGCGGGAGCGAGCGAGCGCGCTTGCTTCTTGTAGGTGGAAAGTCTTAAAACGTTTTGTTACTGGAGTTTACCTGCATGTACCATTGTTTTTGTTTCGTTTTTGTTCAAGATAAGTGTTTTTCTTCTTTAGGGAAGCTATCTTTCTCATCTTACTACTACTACTCCAACAAGTCCCTATGTCCATCACCATTATTTCAATTGTTCTTTTCTTTTTTATCCCGAAAATTCAGCATCTGTAGTAGTGTACACATGCTCATCCACGAAACACAAGGGCAGTTTTTTTTCAAACTTCCCCTTCATAGTCATGTTCTTTTTACTCTTAACTAGTTTTTGTGTTCTCATTCTTCCTCTGTTTTCTTTCTTTTATATATCCTCTCCATCATTACTTTATTCTTTCTCCGTCTTCTTTCGTTACATCCCTTATTTGCATAGGAATTGCCTGTCTCCTCCTGAGAGCTTGGAAAACTTCGGCTAAGTCCGTTTCTAAGCCTAACCTTCTTCTTATGCATGGGATTCGTATTCTCTGTCCACCAAAGACAGTACTTTTTGTTCATACTAATTTTTATACGTGAGTGTCTAACACACTGTTTTGGTGTACAAGTTGAAGTTATGACTCCACTTCAAAGTAACTACCCGTTACACATTTTTCTCTTTAGATATTGAGTAATATGATTGGATTTAATATATTGTATTTTGAGATGCCTGCGAGCGACAATGCTACATTCAGGTTCAATATAGATTCATTATTATTGCAGAAGTAAGTTATTCAATGCTGAGTAGTTTGATGATCAGTTACAACTGACATGCCGAATAATTGTAGCTTGCGTTGATTAATCGTCATCCCTTCGTCCTAATGTTCAGCAAAAATATATTATTTTCCGTATCAAAGGTTTGTTTTTATATACTTAAGATATTGTAAAATAATAGCTAAGCAAAGCAATAAGTTTTACTTAAAAACTAAAAGTGTGTAACAGTTTCACCAACTAACTCACTACTTGGCATCATCAGACACACTCTCTGATGAAGCCAAGTAGTGAGTTAGTTGGTGAAACTGTTACATGCTTTTCGTTTAAAACTTATTGGTTTGCTCAGCTATTATTTTACGAAAATAGTCCTCTTCACTCTATGTTTAAACTAATTCCTATGTGGTTTGTGTATTTAATGATCCAAATCAAATTAACAATAGGAAAAATAGAAGAACTTAAAGAAACGGAGACAAAGCGAGGGATTTGAACGCTTGACCTCAGAGTGAAAAGCCAGAGTATTAATATTACTCCAACCTCTCTGTTTAAGAAGCGCTAATTGTCGAAAGCGCCTGAATATATGAAGGTGAACTTTCTCCAACTTTAACACTTTGTTCACGATTAGTCTTCTTAATTTTTTCCTTTTAAAAAATAGTTTTTCACTGAACCTCACTACTTATACCTTTTCTGAAAAAGTCTTTTCTCATAGGAAAAAAAAAATGTGCTTAGTGAAAGATTACTTGTGAAATTCTAATTTTAAGAGTCAATAATTGTAACCTTTCTGTAATCTTTCAATAGAATGCAACTCTACGGTGACTTGGAACATCACATTAACATTGTTGATTACAGCTGCATTTATGGTACCGTACGCCATATGAATTATTTGTGTGCGCGGAGGGACTTTTCGTGTTGAATCAGATCCAAAATTTTTATGTTCAGTTTTCATCTTATGTTTTTTTAGACGAGTTAAGCTGTATAAAACATGCATTATTGTTAACATAGACAACATAATTTTGCGTAGTGTATTTCATAAAAATAGACTATGCTTATGTATTTTTAAAGATACTGAAAATTTGTAAAGCTCAACCCGTGAAGATAGATCAAGGCGAATTTCCGCATAGGCTATTTTTTAGTAATAAAAAAAAGTCACTTTTGAGTGACAAGACAAGTGGACAAGTTCCCATCTTGAAGTACTGATGTCCTTTTTTCGCGAGTAATTTAAAAATAATGGAGAAATGTTGAGCAACAACCACCTCGATAATGCTTTAAAAACGTATGTATCAGATGAACGAATCTACAATTTTAACATCCTTGTTTTAGATGAGAAATTTGAATCCTTGGACTACATCATCATACTTTACGGCTCTTCGGATGTCTGGGCTAAAAGAAATCGTTTGGAAGTCTGAAGTTTTTTTGTTTTTTTTTCATAGGCTTTTGTGAGTTTCATCGGGGTCGCTTTTCGAAATTTGAACACTGTTCTTCACTTTCCCGGTATTCTTTAAAATTTAAAATGTGGGGATATGATTTCCAAGTCCTCTTAAATACAATGAGTTATGTTTTCAAGATAAACAAACAATTACCAGTTTTTTGAACGACTTTTGTACGTCGTTTGAGTATGCTAGAAAATGTTGACATATGGAAAATTCCAGACTTCAGCAGAGCTTAAATCTCAGATTCGGAAGAACCTCGAGGTGGAGGAGAGCTTAGCGCACTCGCTTTCTGTGCGCGTAGTCACGGGTTCAATTCCCGCCAGCGTCTATTCGGAACCCTCGTAAACAAAAACTGTAGGTTCCGTCCTTAGCTCACCAGCTTGTTTATGACGTTAATAACAATTCAGTCATTCTAATTCCGAAATCTCAACATTTCCTTTTTTTCCGACGACAATTCACGTTATGATTAGAAAATGTTCCGGAGTTCGATAGACCCAGAATTTGGTAATTTATTCTTTTGTATCCACTAGAGTCAAGACGATAAAATGAAAGACGTTGTAGAGAAATGTAAATTAAATACTATTAATTAATATTGATGAATCAAATTTCAACATATCAGGAGTGGAACAAAACAGGCTTGTAAAAACCATGAACTCGTATCTTCAGTCTTTCAAGGCACTTGTTTTGGTGATGCTGTAGCTTTTATTGATAGCTACGTGCTCATTTTACCCGAATTTTCCCTACTCACAACATGTCTATAATTAGGCTAACTACATCTAGTTTCTTTCATGATTTTAAACAATAAATTATTCTACTAGCCTTTTTATAAGTTGATATAAATAGTTTAATTACATCTGGTACATTTCTAAATCGTCACACAAAGTTACATTTTCTTAAAAGGAAAGTGATTTTAAAAATATGACTCATTAGTAGGTGTCTAATAACCATTTAAATGATTATTTAAATTTAAAGCATCGTAATATATTTAGAGTATTTTCCTTTTTTAAAAAGACTAGTAAGTAAAGAAATAATTTTAAAAAGAAGGATAGTGTCATGTAAAATTGATAGGAAACTCAACCTTCCTAATCTGGTCAAGAGGAGGAGTACTTATATGTGAATAAGTGTGTTAAAATGTGTGAGTGTCTGGCTATACAAGTACATTAAAGGAACAAGATAATCATTTACGATTTTATTTTCGTTTTTCATCGTCGTTTTTCTTTCATTATTTTGTTCTTATTTCTTCTCGATTCCTTCATCATTTTCCCTTTTTTCTTGTCTTCCATAATGTGAGAAAGATAGCGATACTGAAAGAGAACGGAATTAAGAATCTTTTAAAGCAAGAAAAGTCAGAGGCCGAGAGGCAGGCAAAGTCCCCCCGTCTATAAATTCGTCCAGGTGTAAAAGGATTGAAGTAATGTAACACTTTAATTGACTCGAGAAGTACTGACTTGGAGTGAGGTGCACTCCATCAATCGAGATAATTAGTCTGGGGGGAAATAACGAGATGCTAGATCGAGAAGACGGAGGAATGAGGTAGGAATTAGGGGGCGGTGAATGATGTAAGGTTGTCGAATGGAAAGGCAGGACACACACATACTTACTGTTGATTTTAACACGAGCATTGAATACAAAATCTCCTTTCTTAGCCTTTCTTGGGGTTACTCCTGTCTTTTCTTTTCTACTGTCGTCACTATAATAGTTGTGATATATATTTATTTATTATTATTTTTTTTTCCTTCTTCCTCTTTTTAACAAACTCTTGATGAAGGTTTGTAGCTAGAAAATGGGAAATTGTGTTCTTTCATCCTCTTACTTCTTGTGGGCACTTAAGTTTCTTAGCGTATTCACTCGTATGTTTGACAGTCATTTTCTTTTAAAAGCTACATCTGTGAACAATCAATTTAATTTCCTTACTATTACATTATTCCGTTTAGTGCAATGTTGCCATATATGAGTATTAATCACTGGGTCTGTGAAAGTAATATTATTTTATTTTATTCTAATACTGCTTCAACATAGTGTTATTAAATACATCAGTAGTAGCTATATTGTAGAATTAATTTATTAAATGTATGTGGTAGCTAATAAACATAATGGGCTCGCAACCAGGAGTTCGTGAGTTTAAATCTCGGTAACGACATATTTTACTGAAAACGTAGCATAATTGATGGAGTGTTTGCACCACAGTCGAAAATGTCTTGGAATTGATCCTAGCAATCGTTTGTCCTGACACGTTTTCCCCGGACTTTGCCTCGCCCATACCAGACTAATGCTGGGATGGTACTTTAAAACTAGATGCTGAGCAACTTCCTTCTTCCTCTTCTTTATACTATCCTGGCCTGATCCAAAGATGACTGAAGCCGATGAGTTACGATTAAATAATGAGGTTCAATTCTTGATGAAGTTTCGCTAGTGCCCTTCAATCGCATAAGACAATATAGAGATAGAACCTTAAATTAGGGTCAAGTTTGTGGTTTTCAATCTTTCTTCTCGCATACTCACGTTTGGTAAATTTCTATTTGAGCTTATTTATAGCATGTTTAGGCAATTTTAATACGCGCCGACGTAGGGAAGAAGAGAGAGTGTTGAAGGAGTCGGCCAGGATCTAATTAAAAGGTACTATCCCGGTATTGTCCTGATATTACTGAAGAAAAACCCCTGAATTTGAGATTTGGCTTTTTGGCATCCATGCCTGAAGCGAAGAAAAAATAATTTTAAAAACCTGTCACAATGAGCGGCCGCTGAGTCTGTCGCTAATCTGTAATCTTATAATTTGTTTTTATTAGTTATAAAAATTGTAAAAGTAAGTACCTTGTTCTGACACTAGTTCTTTCAATCAGTGATTAATTTATTATTAATGTTGTTGACAGTTTGCTCAAGTAGCAGTGTATGACAGTGATACGTTGGTCAGTCCAGTACAAAACACTTTGACTGTTGTGTTATGTAATGTCGGTATTAGAGCCATCTGGTGGATGAATGTTGAAAGCGTTGCCAATTGATTGATTGTGAGGAAATTGCTTCCAAATTGAATCCTCGTGGGGTTGTTTTTGTACTTGACAATGGTTTCGTCAAATCTTTTTTTTATTTCTCTTCCAATTACCTCTCCATGCGTGCCTGTGCTCTTTTTTTCTTTGTTTTGTCTTGTTTTTCAGGATGTAAAAGCAAAAGAACAATGAGAGCCTTTCAAAGCTTTCCGATTCGTTAAAACAGCCTAACAGCAGGTGCTAAATGGATGGAAGAGGCAATATTCGCTCGTTACATTGTAGACATCTTCATAAAGTGCTTACCGTCACTCCATCAATGGAAGAAATTGAGTTTTTTCTTTATCCTTGGCACGCTATTTTATTTTCTTCACCCACCCACCCCCAAACCCGAGCGAATAAAACTAAACGCAGTTGTTAAAAAAAAAACGTAGTATTCCACTTATCGTAATAACATTTTTTTTATTAGTTTACAAAGTTCTGTATTTATCTAAAGGAGTGCAGTAACTTTTTAAAACCATACTTTACTTAAAAAATTCATACTGAAAACTAAAAAAATAATTTTGTGCGTAACTAGAGAGAAACGTATGGAGTTATAAATTCTTCAGTTTGCGCGCCCCATGCTTTTCTGTTTAGTTATGCATATATATATATATACTTTTCAGTACGAATTGTTTAATAAAAGTGTATTCAAAAAGTTTTTTTTATATATATATATATATTTCTAGTTATTTCGGTCTTTCGAAACTTTTACTCATGCGGATCTTGTCACCCAACCCCTAAAGTGTTCTGCAACCAGTCAAAACCCAACATCGTTGCAGGCTAGTATGTATGTTAGGATAAAGAAGTCCGTGTTAAAAAAAAAACTTGTTAAAATATGCTTTTAAAATATAAATATATGAAAGTAACAACGGAATATTGTATTGTCTCCCGACTTACGTCACTGTGCAACATTTCTTCATTGTATGACGTTGGGAAATGAGTTAACGTTGCAAGATTTGAGAACACCGCGAACCATTGTGAACTACAGAAAATAAAGTAATAATATGAAAAATGAAGTATTGTTATCCCTAAATTCTTCATATCTTAGCTTACGGAAAGCTAATTATTTACCTGGTCTTGAAAATAAAATTCATTCCCAGGTAAGAAATCTGTAAAATCTTTCATTTTTCTTATTTTCTGGAGAAATAAACATACTAGAAGTAAATATACTAGGAGCAAAGTGGTGGTGAATTAGCTTTGGTCTTCAGAATACACTCAAACATGGGTTGACATGTAGATGGATAGAGAGAGTAATTGATTGAATTATTTGATTGCGTGTATTAGGAAAGTGATTGAAGATCACGCCCCATGCTTGTAGCAGAAACTTCGACATTTTGTAGCCCGAAATAAGCATTCCGAACTCACACTATTGTCAACTTTTAGTTTTCTCCTTCACTTCAGTGCTAGTTCGTGCACCTGATCGAACAAACCCTAATATTCAGAACAGGTTTCGCGATTATTTTTTTCAGACAAATCTCTTGGAAGCGATACTGTCTACTACGTGGACAATTGTAGGATGTATGAGTAGGTGCATCACACAATATACATGGAAGATTTTGTCCGAATATTAAATTCGGAAATTGTAGACTTGAGAGTTTGAGAGAATTTCTTCCACACGTGAGAAGTTTTCAATGAAGCTGAAGAGAGGACGAAAGGCAGACAAGAATGAGAAAGTAAGAGGGAAGACGAGAGACGAGAAAGGTTATTACATAATGAATTTGGCTCTCGAGGAACATTACCACTGACTGCAATATATTTCCTCTTACTGCTTCGTCGTCTTTCTTTATCACCTCTCTCCTCTTTTCGTGTCTTTTCTTCCCTTATACTGCTGCAGGTGCGCCATCTTCTTTCTGACTGTGATGAGGAAGTCATTTAATCTTTCTTTGCTTGGAAGTGTGTCTGTGAGTATGAAGAATTCACCCGCCAAGCGAAGATAAAGTTCCTTGTTATTTGAAAAGCTGAAGACAAGTTTTTTTTTTTTAATACTCAGGTGAAAATCCATTCTGAGGCTGTTTCCGTGCTGTTCCCTCTGTCAGGATTTCCCCCCCCCCCCCCTCCAAACGAAGACTACTTTTCTTTCAACGAAGCTTTTGGTACTAAATAAAGCACCCATACTGTAAAGAAAAGCATTGGTTTGCATATTAAAGCGATACTCGACTGATCGATGTAATAAAAATTTTAATCAGCATGTGAATCTCGTTGGCGGAGGTAACAGTTAATCTCGGATAGCCCAATTCCAGTGTAAACCACGTTTTCTATTCGAACTCAGTTTTCTACCAGGTGTATGCATAATTTTTTGCCGTTTTTTTGGTAAAGAAA